>MU968450.1:14300109-14369728 GCA_034641835.2 Pinus albicaulis
GTCAAGCCTCCCGCCATTCAGGCGCAGAGGATGTCACGCTACTGCTGTTATCGGAACATCCTTTATCGGGGCATCTTTGATTGGAAACCCCCAAGGGTAACCAACTATAACACCAGTGGAAACCCCAACAGGGTCACCAAATACAACACCAATGGAAACCTCAACAGGGTCACCACACTCAACTCCTATGATGACCGCTCGAGGTCAAAGGGTAGCTACCCCTTCAGGGAGTCAGCGAAATATCCATTAGGGTACGCCACAAGTTAACATTCCCCAAGAACCTCCCATGAACCAGCATATTCAAATACCTATTTCTCAACAAAGTACGATGGCGGTAAATTTATAGTTACCCTTCTTAGCATCACTAAATATTCCAAATCTAGCAGAGTTAACGAATGACCCTATTTCACGTGGCCTTAATTGGTCCCCCATTCCCACGATGCTCCCTTATAATATAACAAAATTTGAAGGGAAGCAAGCGAAATACCCCAGAAATCATATAATGACTTTTTGACTGTGGTGTTCATCGAAAATTATCATTGATGACACCATTCGACTAAGACTATTTCAATGCACCCTCACAGGATCTGTGACAAAATGGTATTTTGATCAGCCATCTGTATCTCATATTTACTTTATTCCTCACATATTTACAACTCTCCATTCATCATGACTCAGGAATGGAACTTCTGACACATTTCAAACAAACAGTAGTTGTTCATATATTGGACCATCTCCATGAATGGTAGATACGTCGTAGTTTGTGCAAATCCAAACTCGACGACATAGTTCTGTTGGAATTATTTTTTAAAACTCTCACTGCAGATATTTCAAAATATGTAGCCACAAAAAAAAATACCTTAGAGGAAGACGCCAATAGCAAAGCCCGACAACTTGAACTCATTTACACCCAATCAGGATATATTTACAATGTCCTACCAAATTCCCCCTGCCTGCAAACTTATAGAGAATTACTATGCGCATCCAATAAAATTGATGGTTTGATAGGGTCCTTAGCCAAAGATAAACCAAGTAGATTTTATCAGTACCCAAGATACTCTTACGATTCTAATCAAAACTTATTGCAACCCAGGTACCACAAAATTCAACCTGCACCTCTACATAACGTGACGAATAGGGCGATTGCATATCATCAACATCAAGGAGTTTCTTATCCTCCCCTACATGGGAACCAATACTCAACTAGGAATTTTGATACAAGAGAGTCACCCTAGAAACCATACACCAATCAAGGACAGGGGAACCAATGCTCACCTTTTCCCACATAGAATACACCACCGACACAAAACAATGCATCGGTGAATCTTGTGCAACAATCCCAAGCTCAAAATTGACAATATTATAATCAAGAGAATAGAAATAATCCTCCAAACCCTACAAAGAAGAACCCAAGAAACAATTAAAAGGGAGATCCTAGACAGGGGGCCAGCAATGAACAACACCCCCCGCGGTATCAGGCTGGGGGAAACCCCAACCAAAATCAAAACCAGGAGCCAAGTAATAACTCCCAAGGGAAAAACAAGATACCCAATCTAAGGACAAATCACTCTTGTGCCATACGTGGTGAGTGTGTACATTACACTCACCACTGTCCCGAACTCCCCGAATTGAAAAAACTTCAGGGTAAGAGAGGATAAGGGGGACCTACCTATCATCCTGCAATAAAGAAGGAACCATTCCCCCACCAAGGAGTGGTTAATACCTAGTAAAAACAACAACCCAAAAATGAGACTAGAGGGATCAACCACAAAATCTACATGTCAGGAGAAGAATTGTTCTTCCAAACATGGAATAGGAACTGTGAAACTCCCTCAGATACCAACTCATCAGGTACAAGTACAAGCGCACCTACCACTCTGTCAAAAATCTCCAAAGTACCTATTGAGCCCCTTCCAAGAATGTTCAAAGGACCAATGAGGCGCATAGGACATCATTCCAAAGATTCTCATAGCTATAGTATAGTGGGTGACTTGGATCAATCTCCAGTAGCCATGTTAGCATTGGAAGTCCTGCAATCATGCCGAACATAATGGAAGGCCTTACTTTCCACCTAAGGAACAATCGACCGCTCTGATTGTCACTTAATGGTTTTTGACCTAGAGAAGGCAAGCCCTAGGCTTCCTTCTCTAGTCGCTTTCCAGATAGCAATTTCAGTTTAGAATATCACCATACACTGATGCATCGTGGATGAAGGAGCATCCACATGCATCATGTCCAAATTAGTTTGGAAAAAGTTAGGATCACCTGAATTGAAACCATCTAACATCATGCTTAGAGCGTACAATGGGCACCCATCATCCCTCATTGGACTTTATCAAAATTTCCTTGTGAACCTGGCTGGAAAAAAATCCTTATATACATTTAGGTCTTAGACGCAGAACTAGACTACAATGTACTCCTTGGGAAGAGTTACATGTACACTATGACCACGATCACATCCTTTGTTTTTAGGGTGATGATGTTCCCTCACGACGATCGGATCATCACCATCGACCAACTCACTTACTATGAAAAGAAACCCATGAACGCTCTAGATGTTGTACTACCATACATAGATACCACCAGAGAACCACTCACAAGGTATACAGAATTTGGCCTTCGCCAATTCAAACCGTCATCCATCCTAGGCTCATTCCTAGAAGATCCCCCTATAGTACCAAGGGAAGCCCCAGAAATCACAGAGGCATCGGTGTGCATGATGAGCTCATCAAACATTGAAAGCAGCTCAATAGCATAAAGCAGCAGTACAGATGTCGAAGCCATGGGTATGACATTCCTACCATATGCTATTTCACAGACCCCATTTTTGTATCCCCCGCCCAGTTTTGTATCGAAATAGGTCATGAAAACTATGAAATTATCAAATATGGATTTCGAAATACCGGTGTGGTATTTGGTCCGTCCAACCATGCTAGAAATCCTAGGAATTTCCTCTACAGGTATAACCCCTATTGACCCCTAAGGGGTCATATCAGTTAAATAAACACCTGCAGTGACGCCAACTCGCACTACCAAGAGGAATAACAAAAAAGGGAAAAAGTTCAAAGCCCCCAAGTTACCTAGGGAATCACAACCTTGTGCATTGTGCGATATCATAGGCCATCCTACTAATATTTGCTTGGAATTAAAAGAATTAAAACCTCTTCTACATACTGAAAGAAATGTCGCAACCTTAGATACCCATAAAATGGAACAAGTCATGAATAACCAAGGGAAATCATTACGCACCAATCATGCGTGCACCATATGCGACAATTATGGGCATTACACCCATAATTTCCCGAAGATGCCTCAATATAGGGATGTATTGCAAGCCCTAGAGAAATCCAATATTGAGGACCCCTCCACCGAATCCATACAAATGGAAGAGGACATGTCCAAAACCATATTGTATGTACGAGAAGAACCTGCATCATGCTCATACCCATCCAACCCAATGGCTCAAATAAGGCAAAAAAAGGCCACATAGAATGTCCCATTTTTCACATTGTGGGATGAACCCGATCACTTGATCATACAATGCCCCGAATTAAGGGCTTTCAACCGTTGGTACCCAATACCACACGTTTCCCAAAGAAACTTATTGAAATAGTATAGAAGACACACATGTCACATATGTCAGAGCAACCATCATGTACACCATTTTCCCAACCTCCATCATCTCCGATCAATGTTCGATTTCATGTGACATTTCATCGCTGAAAATCCCGATTTAGAAAACTCGGACACAAAATCCATGGACAAAACTAAAACTCAAAATAATGAAGCAACAATGGCCATATTATATATATCATAAGAGAGAGGTTATGAGAGCAACCACCTCTCCCCCATAACCATCCTCAGCCTCAAGACCAGTCTTTCACATTATGCAACGAACGTGATCATTTTATCGCACAATGTGAAGCTCTAGAGTTGTTTCAAAGGTGGTACCCAGTTAACCCAGTGTACTTCATAGGGTTACAACCAAATCAATATTATTGCCAGATATGCCAAGATAACCACCATATTCTCCATTGTCCCTGTGTTCCCCAATTCCTTTTAACGTTAGAGTCGCTACGCTTGGCCATAACCAATCTTGCCGACTTTGACATATCAGATTCATATTCCATAGAAAGTTCCACAACCCAAGAGAATGAAGTGAATAGGTCCATCCTTTGCGTATCTGAAGAGAGGAATCCACCAAAAGTACAAATTCCCACCCGCGAACTCCCCACACGCCCAATCCTAGCCTATGTATTGTGTGACGAACATGACCATTTAATCACTCAGTGCCCAGATTTAGTATCATTCTGAAAATGGTACCCAATCACCTCCGTGGTCCAAAGGGATTGGAAAACAAAAGAGTGTTAGTATTATCTAATTTTCCAAGATAACCACCATGCTCGGAATTGCCACTATGTCCCGCAATTTCACCTTAGGCTAGACATCATATGCTCATTCATCACTAATAATCTAGACGTAGTCGGTTTCGAGTTACCACAACATAGGCAGCCGATAACAACGAGGCCTGGCCCCCATTTTCACAAGCCACCTAAGACCATGAAGGAAACGCCTCACTGCAATGAGGTCAGAAGAAAATCAAACATCTCAACAGCCTTATGTGATAAAAATGACCACATGGTCAATCAATGTCGAGATCTTAACAAGTTCATTGATATCCTTCGCATGGTCATGCCCATACCTTACATTTATCTCTCTAATCAAGAGAAGATCACATGTTGTTATTGCCGAATTTGCTCACAAATTCACCACACGATGAATTGTCATTACCTTCCAAGGTTAAGAGTGACTAGAGTAGCATTAGAAGAGAAACTCCCAAAGGAGCCAAATCACACAATATCTAAGACTAGGAGACAACAGAAATGAAGAAATACACATTCTTGTAACCATCCCCCATTATCATCCTCTAATATGATGAGTAGTATTGGATCTCCTACAATATACTTAGTCAGTACGTTTACACCATGCAACATTTCCATGAACCATGATCATGATACAAAGAAATTCCCTATGTTGAGAACATTTTAGCACCTCTGCATCCATCAAAATCTTCACATAAAAGAAGATACATGTACCCTTCGTACACCGCCAAGAGAGCATGAATCTCCTCTAGCTAAAAAGAAAACAAACATCATGTAAATTCTTCCGCCACATAATTTTGATGACACACAACACCATATATGATTCATCTCATCATGCATGGGAACCATGACTCGCGTTGTCTTCCCATCATTCCTTGGTGTCGATACCGCTGCAAATACCACAACAGTAGTATTACCTTCGATGGTGCAAACCCAACTCGCCTGCACTCTGTCAACCTCATCTGGTTCCATGAAATCAACCACAGAATCATATTGATGTCTGTCAACCAACACTGTTAGGCCCAAACCAATTCCTCATAGCCTTGCACAAAACAATTCCCCTTTAGACATCTTGTTTCACTATGACGAGGATATATTAGAGGCCATAAAGGAACTAGATTGTCCGTGGGATGCAATGCATCACCACTCGTTTTTTAATCCAGAAAAAAGTGTTCGTGCCTAGGGACACAAAAACCTAGGATATTTACGCCATTGAATCTAAAGACTTCCTTCCATCAGGAAAGATATATTGGCTCAAAAATCTGATCCCAGTGCCTAATGCATTTGAGGAAGGAAATATGTTGAATATTTTGCCAACCACTAAGGTGAATATCTCGAAACAACCAAGAAAAACCAAATAAATATCATTGGGGGCAGCATGCTCCCTAGATGAGTTAGTTGCGTATACAAACCTATTACAATATTATAGGGATATATTTGCGTGGGATTATTTGGAAACACCAGGGTTAAGCCCCACCATCGTGGAGCATCACATTGACATTCAGCTTGACGTATCACTTGTCCACCAAAAACAACGTCAATTACACCCATACAAAGCAAAAGTGATCAAATAAGAGATATAAAAGCTTCATAAAGCTAGATTTATCTACCCAATTGATTATACATCTTGGGTTTCTAACCCTGTACTTGTCATGAAGAAACAGGGCACCATTCAAGTCTATATCTATTTTCAAGATTTAAAAAAATATTGTCCCAAATACAGCTAATCCACTCCCTTCATCGACCAAGTCATTGATGCTTGCACCAGTCATGAGTCCTTGTCCTTCATGGATGGATTCTTTGGGTTCAACCAAATTCAGATCCGACATACGGATTGATATAAGATTGGATTCACTACCCCTTAGGGCAAATTTTCAGATTAGGTTATACCATTTGGTCTTAAAAATGCTGGAACCACCTTTCAACGGGCCATGAACTATATCTCCCACGACTTGGATCATCTTATATTAGCCTACTTAGACGACCTCACAGTACGATCCAAGAAACGAGCTGACCATATGGAAGATTTACTTTTGGTATTTCAACGGTGCCGACACTACAACCTACGCTTGAACCCTCTCAAATGTTTCTTCTACGTTAATGCAGGCAAATTGTTAGGATTCATAGTATCCCAACAAGGAATCATATTTGACCCCCTCAAGGTCTAGGAAATCAAAGAGGTACCACCACCCAAAACGTTGAAGCAACTTCAAATTCTGCAAGGAAAAGGCAACTTCTTATGATGCTTTGTCCTCGACTATGCCACTTACGCACAGGGCTTCCTACATCTGCTCCATCGGGACATTCCATTCAAATGGGACAATCATGCTCAAAATTCATTTGAGGCACTGAAAGACACCTTGTCTTCATCCCCCTTGATTAGCCCACCCTATTACGACAAGGACTACACCTTATACCTATCTACCTTAGATACATCCATAGCTGGGGTGTTATTCCATAACGAACTTGAAAAGAAAGAGCATGTAATTTATTACGTCAGCAAGAACCTAGCTGACCTTGCTTTGAGGTATGAGCCAAAAGAAATTATCTGAGGTTGATTAACTTCGAAATTAGGATTTATTATGATAGATGATTCTCCTTGTTCAGAAGACCCGGTTCCTGATGATTGAACTCTTTCAGTTTTTATTTTTTCAATTAGCTGAGTGTATATTTAGGGGGTTTCCCCTGCATTCTACATGAATGTCTCGGTAATTCAACCACAGTTAATTTCTTTAACACACGAAATGAAATTAAAAACAAAAACAAAAGAATCACACCTAAGGCCTCTAAAAGTAATCAAACAAATGAACACATGCTACTAAAATCTAAGAAGAAATCCACACACAAACAATATGTTTCCACAATAAAATCACAAGTTGGTGATTAAATCCAACCTCGTAGATATTAACGTGGAAAACTAGAAGTTGGAACAGTTACCTTGACAACCTGCTTAATGAAATAGTTTGGTGCAAGTAACTCCACTATGCCATCTTGAAGTGAAGACTACCCTCCATAAATTCCATGTGATTCTAGTCAATGTCTAGGTATAGTGGGACCTTCCCTCCACCATCACCTTGGGAAAAATCCTAAATATTACGGCCACTAAGGTTACTAACTGAGACAATTTAACCTGGGGGAACAGTATATGGCCCAATATACATGCAAGGGCAGAGTATCAAAGCTCAATACCCTTCAAAGCTCCTCAATATGGTAAATACGAGGTTTACTACTAAATGATCCTAGGCTCCTCGACAATGTAGGTACGATTATTCCACCTATCTTCACCAATGAAGTAGGTACGATTATTCCACTAGGTCTGACATTACTTCGTGCTTGACTCTTTTGAAAACTCCCAGAGTGAAATTGCAACAATTAGGTTTTTCCCTACAACAATGTGCTACTTTTTTGTTTTATCTACTTTGGAAAGTTAATTAATCCCTATTCCAAAGCACTAGTCCTCAACTAAATTGGTGGAATGAGCCCTAGAAAATGTAAAAATATCTAGATCAATTTTATTAAGCATTGTATTAATTTGGATGTTGTTTACATAGAGGGATATGGAAATGAAACTCAATGATGTTGTGAATGACTCAAAAAAGTACTCTAAAATGCATCAACAATGAATATGCAATTATTTTTTCGATGAATTCCTATTTCAGAGAAAGTAGAAGGATTTTTGAACTCAAAGAAGTACAAATTTCCTAAAACATTCAATAACAAATATTTTTTCATCAAGAAATCAATTTCATTTTGAAGCATAACCATTATCACTTTGTAATGAAAATCTTCGTTGATTCAAAGCCAAAATATACAAGTTTATGAGCAAACAAACTTTAATTCTTCAAAATAAAAAACAACTAGAAAAACCTTAAAAAATGTAAAAACTTTTCAAAAATGAAATCTCTTAAATAACAATCTAACCAATGATACCTAAGAGTTTCCTTTTATAATTTCTTTCAACTAAAAGAAAAAGAAATCTTTTTTTCACTTTAACAAGCAAAAATAATTTCATAAAAAACTACTTTTGAGACAAATCACACTTCGCTTATCTAGAAGCTTTCCTTTTGCAAATGAGAAAAACCAATCACTCAAACAAGCAGGACTAACAAGACACCTAGTAGCTCTGGATGGAAATGACATAAAAAATTTGATCTAGGTAGTAAATCTATTTTCCCAAAAAGAATAATTCATCAAACTAAGGCAAACCCTACCCGAAATTGCAAAACAGATGATCTATCTGTTGTCACTCCAGTAATTCTCTAGTTGTGAGATTTTTGGTTTTTAGTTGAGAAAACTAGAGGTAACCATAGACCAACTTTTAAACTCTAGGATCTAGCCTTCCTAGGGTTCAAAGAGGGCTCTCTCTATAAGTTTTAACTTTGTTTGTTTTTATAAAATATTAGGCTAGTTATGATTGTGCAATTGGTTTTGCGTTGATTGGTTTGGTGGGAAAAATCACTTGAAGAGATGGATAGTGGGAAATCTATTTGTCCATTGGGCTAAGGAGTCAAAATTCAATCATACAGAGCTCAGATCAAGGTCAAAAAGTCAAATGTTTTCAGAGCAAGATAGATAACCCTTGGAGATCTTGGAAAGTTATTTTTTGAGATGGTATGATCGAGATAAAGAGCAATGAAGGGTTCTTTGATCTGGAAAATGGAAGTAGTAGGCAGAGTTAAAACGAGAGAGGGAGAAATTAAGGGTTCCCTACATTGGAAATCAGATGAAAACGTAGAAATGACAAATAGTTAAGACATGGTGCTTTTAACAAATCCTGAAGTAATCCTCCTATTCATTCATTAAATTTTAGAACACATAATGGATTGCATGTAACAAAGAAAGATAACAATGAAAAATTTAGAAAATACTTCACTCCAAATAGCTCATCACATGAATCCTGAAATATGATGCTAATTGATCTGATCCAATCTACTACTCGAAATTTGAACACAAAAAGCCTTCAAGTCCACAAAAATGACTACGGAAATATTCAGCAATTTATTCCACAAGAATACTTCTAAAGATAAAGTATTTATACATAATTGTTTACAAAATATCCTAGAATGCTTCTAGGAATTATCTAAGGAAAATAAAATATCTTTACAACAATAATAGAGACAGCTACTCAACAAATTAGCAAGTTGTCCTATCAATTCAAATAAAATATAAACTGATTGTAGATAAGATGCGGCTGGCTGCCTTGCTGGCTTGAGATATTTTTAATTTGTTTAGAAATCTAATCTGCTTTAACTGATACTCTTTCACTGATTCTCTTTAACCTATGATACTCTTTGACCATTTGTAAAACATGTTTACTGCTGTAAAAAATCTGTTTTGACCGATAAATCAGCAAATTGTTTTCACTGTTACCTTCCTGCCTTTTTACCTTTTTACAGTAAATCTGTCAATGACTCCCAAACTTCATCACTTGGAATTTGTATTTTCTTCAGCTTTCTGAAATTTTCATCTGCTTTTGTGTACCTGGAGAAAGTTGGTTTGATTACAAACAAGTGTTTAATTTCATGTTGTAAATAGAATAAGTCCTCAAAACTTCTAAGTAGGACTTTGCCTATTGGAATGCCTTGTCCACTTCCTGATTTTTCAACTTGTTCCTTGGCATATTCTCTGATATTTTTATTATAATCTTCCTGAGGCATCAATTTTTCATTGATGACCAAAATATTAGGAAAACTTCTTTGCCTTAGATTCTCAAATTTTACCATAAACCTGGTTATGGAAATGTTCATGTTCTCACACTTTTATTCTAACTGCTTCATCAGGTTCTTCTTATTTATAACCTTATTTATCTCAAGGATAGTTTAAGTTTTATCAGTAATTTCAAGTTCTTCCAATTCTTGCATGTTCTTGCTGTTGAGGAACTTTATCAGTTCTAGAGCTTGTTCTGGTTTGTTATCTAGTTCCTCTTTGGTCTTCTGGATCTCTTCTAATGTTGCTTTTAATAAGTCTATTTGTTCAAAAATCACTTGGATGGAAGGCCATACATCATTCATGGCTTCTATGATCTTATCCCACAAATGATTTTTTACATAGGAAATATGTTCCTTCAAGGTCAATTCCTTCTGCAATTTCTTCAATTCTTCATTTAATCTGATGGCCTTTTGCTCATGAGTTTTTGCATTAATTTGAGCCAATTTGTTTGAATTCTCAAGATTTTCTACCATCTATTTTAATCTGTTGATTTCACTTGTCTTAAGAGACATTTCTTCCTTGGCCTTTACTAGTTTGCTGGCCTCATTTGTAGGATGAATTGTTGTTGTAGATGATTTTGTAGCTGATGTTGTGGATCATGTTATTGGCACTACAATAGCCAGGGGAACTTTAGTTTCCAACTCTTCAGCAAGAGTTGAGGGCACAACTGTAGTAACTATAGGTATGATTGTAGGTGATTCCTGTGTTTTTGGTGTTTCTTTCTCCTGGACAAGTTCGTCCATTTGAATCTCCATTTTCTTGATTTGGGCTGTCAACTGAAAAATAAAATTCATCATGTCATATTTTCCTTTCTGACCTTCTATTATTTCCTTGGTTTGAGGATGATCACTTTGAGGAAGTTTAAGTCGTTTCCTCAAAGCTGCAATATCCTCATTATTTTTCTTTATTAATAACTCAGTTGCTTTGACATTAGCAGGGTCATATCCCACCTGTATGACCAATTCTTCCAAATATTTAATTCTTAAATCCTTAGAATACAAAGATGCTTTGTCCATTTTCATCTGATCTTTCATGTTTGAAATGGTGTTCTAGAGTTTCTGAGCACTAATGGCTTTATTTGTAATATTAGAGTACAACATTTCTGAAGTCTGCCTATGGAATTCAATCTGATCCAATGCATGTATCTTTTCTGTTTGGACTTCCAAATCAACCTTCTTATAATCTGCCACTGTCTTTGGGGATTTGACTGTATGTTGCAATACTGACGTAATTAGTTTGTTGTTTGAATAATCGAATGCAAACATAATTTTGTTTCACACACTGGGTGTTTGTTTCAGATATTGGGAGTAGATATTATTTTTTGATTTCTTCATTCTTCAACTTGATCTGTTTATAATTTTCTTTGATGTCCAGATCTTTCTCCTCAACTGTCTGTGAGGATGAAGCTTCCATGCTCTTTTTCTTTTCTATTAACTGTGCTTTTCCATTGTCAACTTTTTCTTTACTCTAATTCTTAGTAAGTGGCTCATTGATGATGACAGTGGCAACATTTTTTTCTGGAAAATCAGTATTGGTATCTGTAAGATCTGTTTCTTCCACATCCATGGTTACTTTTATCTTTTCCTACTGAATTTAACTTAGGCCTTCTGTTGTATATTAACTTGAATTTAGTTTCAGTTGTAGTTTCAGAAACATAGGCACCTTCTTCCCTTACTCTCTTAGTGGATTTTTCTGGCCGATTTGCAGTCTTTAAAGTGTGACTAGTATCACTTTTCTTCACTGCATCTGTTAAATTAATCTCTGTCCACTCAATCTGATTTGCATATTTTTCTATTTCTGGCTTTGTCTCATGAATGAAGGGAGCTAACTTACATTTAACCCTTAGTTTACTTAAGATCCCCTGTGGATCATAATTCCAAGGAAAGCTTTCTTCAAATCTGAATTCCAATAGCTGATTTGCTGCTTCTTTCTCTACATCCCTATGATTGCAGATGAATGACCCTATCTGATTTTTTAATTTGAACTGAGTTTTCTTCTTTGCTTTCATGAAATTTATAGAATCAGATTTTAGGATTTTCCTGATATACTGCAAGGTAAAAATCCTCATTGAAACATGTTTGGGTAGCTTGTAACGTAACAAATTTGACCCAAAAACTCTAATCTCAGTATGTTTTTCATATAAGTACCAATCACCAACTTCATTTTTCTCTAACAATTGTAAAATCTTCTTCATCTCATCACTAATCCTTGGTTGGTATGTATTTGTTAATATGTTGATCAGTGGGTGGATGAATGAATCTAAAAACTCTGTATATGTGAACTATGTGGACTTTTTTTTTATCAAAGAGGTCCAAAAAATAACTGATAGAGGATTTCCCTCTACATCAATATTTTGAAGAGCAAATGAGAATTTATCTGCTTGGAAATATAAGAACATGTGGAGGAGGAAAGAAGTGTATCTGAACACTCCTTCAATTGGAAAATTAACCAATTGGTCATGGATATTATCTGCAATATAACCATCATAATCAAAGATCACAGATGGGGGTTGTCCTGGGGTAGAAGTGGATAAGAAACCCAAGATGGATTCATCTGTGTGTTCATCAGTAAAGTACCCTAGGATGAAGGAAAGCATGGAAATCACATGTCTTGAACATTATGGGAATCTGGAAGTGGAATATGGGGGATTTATTTGAGGAATCTCTACATGCAAAGGTATAAATGTCTGGAAAATCATGAATCTCTTGGGAAAATCAAGGCCAATGTACAACTTGGTAAGGGCCTTTATGGATAAAGGGACTGCTTGAGGATTAGCCTGGAAGTGTAGTATCTAGTTAATGGATTCAACAGTAATGGTGAGAAGAACTTATTTGTTTTCATTTACTATGGCTCTCTACCCAGGCACATAATACTGCTGACATAACCTAATGAACTCTTGACATGGAGAAGTTAATGGAACACCATATTTGGGCAATTGGGATTCCCAAATATGGACTTCTTCTTCATTATCTAAGGACTTCTCATAGCTCCAGTTATGAATATCTAGCAGATTCAACTCAACACTTGGGTCTGCTATTTTATAATCAATATTAGCTAATGGAATGTGTTCAATGTTTATGACAAGGGTCTTTAAAGGATTTACGACAATAGCAGTCTTAGAATTCATGGCTAGAGTTGATTTTGGAAATTTGGAACCTTCAGGATTGCTAGAGCTTTGCTTTTTAGGAATTTTGGCTACTTCTGCAAGTTTAGACAATTTGCAGAAGTAATTTTACTTTAGCAGAGGTTTCTTGGATAAAAATGGGCAAAATATGGGCTTCTCTTGGGTTTTTCTCTTTAATTTTGGATTCTCAATAGGATTTATTGGCTTTTACTGGTTTAGACACAAGAAACAGGGTTTCTTAGGCTTTTTACTGAGCAATTGGGCTAAAAATCACTTAGAGATTGGGCACAGAGGTTTTTAGGATACCTTCAGATGATTTATGGCTTAAATTTGAGTTTAAATAGCTTATAGAAACTATTAAAAAACTCACAATTTCTCTTAGAAACAATGTGCAGCAAGAAACAGGGTTTTTGCAGAAAATTTTCCAGGGTTTGGCCTGTTTTTTAGGCTTTTTGATAAAGTTCAGTGGTTGGCTTTTAAAATCTGACTAAAATTATCCTTTTAAAGGTATTTTCAAATTTGAAATAGGTCTAAATTTCAGAGAAATACCTGTTATATGCAGGTATAAGGTTTCGAGGAGGTTTCTGAGGTTTTGAACAGGTCAAATGGATTTCTTCTGATCTTTTGGAGAAATGTTTGAGTTCCTCAGCAATCTTCAATAGTAACAGGGTTGAAATTTGCGGTCTTTGGCACAAAAATTATATAAACTACTTGTTTTACAGTCGGGGGGGTTTATACAGAGTTTATGTGCAGTAAGAGAGGAAATAAAATGCATTTTCAATGTTTATTGTGCATATTAGGGAAAACAGCGCCAACAATTAATGAAGGTCAAGTTAGGCGGGAAGGGTGGTTTTGGGCTTCAAAGGGTAGAAAACCGGAGTGGTTGTCACGCGCCATTTCAGTGGTGAGTAGTTTTGGAGCAAACCCACACGATCCAATGAAAATTGAGCACGTGGAGGAGAGAGGAAATCCAAATACCACCCATTTCGCACAGAAATGAAACGAGGAAATACGTGCAAGTTTATTTGCGATATTGGGTTTCAACCGTCGGATCTTGGGGTTCGATTGCAAATGGCCCAGTTTTGATATGAAATATGTGTTGGGATTGGTGAGTGGGATCAGGGTCTAATATAAGTGGCAGGGACGGGTTTTAAAACTTTCGAAATAGACGTTTTAATAAGTTTTAAAACCTTGGGTTTAAATGATATGAGGAGAGGTAAGGTTTATATGTTAATTTAAATATTAGCCAATGTTTTAATTGTACATATGGGCACGGATTTTTTACTTATATAGTTTTTCAACCTTTAACAGTTGTTTTAAAACTATAGGGGGCGGGATATTTATATTATAGATAGGTTTAAACCAATGGGATAGGGCGGGGTTTTAATATTGCGCACATGGAGTATTTAAAACATTGGTTTAAAGTAAAATAAAAGGTTTTTGTGGGTTTATTTAAGATAAAAGGGATTTAATACTATACAGGTGGGTGTAAATTTTAGGGAATTAATATGTATAGTTAGTAGTTAATATGAAATAAAAGGGTGAAGTGTGGGGGATATGAAAAACACATGTTTAACTCTAAAATAAAGTGTAAATAACATAGTTTGTATTTGCTATATTACTTCACACTTTAACTTAGGATAAATGTATTTTTGAGGGTTTATGGATGATTTTTTTGAAAGGGAATGGAATTATTTATTTAGGGTTTTAATTTTAATAAGTAAAAATGGGTTTTTACTTAGGAAAATGGATTAGGATTATGAAATGAAGGATAAATGCTGATGAATGTGAGTTTTGTGTAGGAATTCAATATTTTTAACCAATCAGTCATCGAGCCTTGGGTCCGGTCTTAATAGAAGTTAGAGAAATGCTCTGAGCATTTTTGACTGATAGTTTAGAATACTGAATATTTCTAGGGAAGGGGAAATTAGTGATTTTTTCCCGATGATGCTTTATTACATGCTTGCACAACTTTTTTCTACCTACCCATCTTTATTTCTAAGATTTTTTTTCTTCATTTTCATGGGTGCATTTAGGCTTGCAACCCTAAATCAATTTTCTTTAAAAAGAATAAAAACTATCTAAGTCTAACCTTATTTCATCTAAGGGATCAGATTAAAATATTCAGCTCCTCATTTATTCTCTAACTATTCTATTGATTTGTCAAGTTTGTATTGTTTGACATATCTTTATTCTCTATCTAAAACATGAAATTAAAAGCATGAAAAGTTAAGATTAAAATGTTTAACTAATCATGGATTATGGCATTTATTGACAATCTACACATAATCATTATTCTTATAGTAAAAGTAAAGGGTAGTGGCATTTTGACTTGCTCACTTTCAGGTCTTATTTTCATCTCTTTTTCTTTTGGGGTCTATCTTTTTTAAGTCCTTTGATATTTATTTTAGGACTTTTTACCCTCTTTTCATTTTTTATTATTTTTTATTTTTCAAAATATGGGAAAAAAAATTGCAGAAAGCAAGGTATGTACATATTTACAAGACTATCATAGTCAATTCAAAAATTATGAATCCTATTATTATAGGACCCTAACAGTGGCTCTCCTTGGGGATGTCATTTCCTGGTGAAATGTCAAGAAATCTAAAATCAGTAGCCTTTGTAATTTGACTGTGATGACCCTATAAGTATCTTCTGATATCTGAAATTATTCATACTTATGATATTTTACCTTTCAAATCTTAGGGCCTTCTATACGGGCTTCAACTTTTTTGGGAAAACATCCAATCCAATCTAAAATCTTAAATGTATATGTACAATGGTCAAAGTAAATGAAAATAACTATTTGTTATCTCAGGAGAGTAATAGTGCTTCAACATTCTGCCATTTACTGCTCCTTCTGAAATCTCTGACCCATCTATTTCTTTTAGGTAGAAAACATTGTTATCTCTGTAACCATAAATAACATAAGGTCCTTTCCATAAAAAATAAAATTTTCCATGTTTGTCTTTGTCTTCCCTTCTTGAATCCCATTTTAATATTTTATCTCCAATGTAAAAATCATCTTCTTTACTCTTTTTATCAAAAAAATTCTTGATCTTATCTTGGATGACTTGAGACTTGATATAAACTTCTTCCCTTGTTTGTTGCAAGTGAATAGTTTGATTAATCCTTCTTTGAATGTCATTTGTTTCAACTTGTAAATCTTGGATAATCTTCATTACCGGTACTCCTAGGGAGGATGGAAAAATAACATCCATTCCATAGAAAGTTGGTAAGGGGAGGTTCCAATGGATTTTTTGGTAGTAATTATATCTGCCCATAAGGCATTGACTAACTTCTTATTCCAAGTCTTTTTATTATCTTCAAGTAACTTTTGGCTGATGTTTACAAGGTTCTTGTTTGAGGATTCAGCTAGACCATTACCCTGAGGGTAATATGTAGTAGAATTGCCTAGGGTAATATGGTATTTGTGGCAAAATTCAATCATTTTATTGGATTTGAATGTTGTTGCATTGTCAGTAATTATCTTTTGGGGACATCCAAATCTTGAAAGAATATTACTTTCTAGGAAAGAGATAATGACAGTATCTGTGGCTTGCCTAGAGGGTATGGCTTCAATCCACTTAGTAAAATAGTCAGTGGCTATCAGAATCCACTTATGTTGGGCTGATGATGGGGGTGAATTTCTCCAATGAAGTCAAGACCCCATTGTTGAAATGGCATTTCAGTAGATATGGGTTTTAAGGGTAGGGGTAATAGCTTTTTCTTACCCTAAAAGATTTGGCACTTATGACAGGAGGTCACATATCTTTTTACATCAGCAAACAAGGTAGGCCAGTAAAAACCAGCTCTCAGAATCTTGTCTCCAGTAGTCTTCCAGTAAAGATGTCCTCCACAATCACATGCATGAAATTTTCTAGTATTTTGTCAGCTTCTTATTTTAACAAACAATTTAATAAAATCCCACTATGATCTCTCCAAAAAAGTACATTGTCTAGAATACAAAATCTTACTGCCTTAAGCTTTAGAAATCTTTCTTTTGTTCTTGATAAACCAGGAGGGGTTTGTAAGTTTAGTAATACAAATATAATATCTACATACCATGGTGAGTCTAAAAATGTTGCAATGATATCTGGAGTGGCCATCTTTTCCTGCCCATCTACTTGGGCAATAAAATTTATGTCTAGGGCATTACAATTTGATTCAACCATTAATCTGGCCAAACCTTGACCTTTTATTAACTTGGTGGGTTTTATTTCTATGTCATATTCTAAAATAGTGGCGATCCACTTACCTCTTCTTCCATCAAGACCATCCTGAGTAAGAATGTCTTTTACTACAGCATTTGAGACATAGACAATGATGTGAGAATAGAGAATGTAAACTCTGAAGTCTTTGATAGCTTTTACCAAAGCTAATGCTTATTTCTCCATGATATTATACTTCAAAGATGCATCTCTAAGTGTTCTGCTAAAGAAAGCTATGGGTTGTTCATAACCTTGGTCATTTTTCTGCAGTAAAACTACAACAATGGTGTGTTCTGAAGCAAATGAGAAAATGATGAAATATTTTTTGAAATCATGACTTATAAGGACTGGAGTTTTGGTTAAGGCATGTTTGATAGATTCAAATGATTTTTTGGCCTCAATAGTCCATTTAAGAACCGAATCTTTTTTTAGCATGTTATTTAATTCTCTAATTATCTCAGCTAAGTTGGATATAAATCTTCTTAAAAAGTTAATCTTTCCTATGAAGGCTTGTAAATCTTTTATGTTTCTTGGTGGACTGGTGTTATGAATTGCTTCTATTCTAGCAGGATCAATTCTGATTCCTTCTTTTGATATTATGTGTCCTAGTAACTTGCCTTCTTCTAATCCAAATAAGGTTTTCTTAGGATTTAATGAGATGCCAAACTTTTTGCATTTTATAAAAACTTGTCTGAGATGATCCAAGTGTTCATAATCAGTTTTAGAAAATGCAATTATGTCATATAAGTAAATTACTAAGAATTCACGAATTTCCTTTGCAAAGGCTATATCCATAGATAGCTCTTTGAAAGGTTGCCCCTGAATGCATTTTTACATACATAAAAGTGCCCCAAGGAGTAGTGAAAGCTGTTTTTGGTTGATTCTCTGGTTGGACTAAGATCTGGTTGTATCTTGAAAAACCATCTAATAATGAAATCCTAGAAGAACCAACTACTCTTTGTAAGATGTGATCCATTTTTGGTAAAGGGTAATTATCTTTTAAGGATATTTTGTTTATATTCCTAAAGTCGACACATAATCTAATCTCTCATGTTTTCCTTCTTGTTGGAACTAGGTTATAAACCCAATCAGAATATCTGATATGTGCAATGATCTGTGCATCGTACATTCTTTTCACTTCTTTTTTTATCAAAGGCATCAACACAGGATTGATACTTCTTAGCTTTTGTTTAAAGGGTTTTTGATCTTCTTTTATAGGGATTTGGTGTTGAATTATGCTGGTGTCATAGGATTTAAGGTCCTCATAACTCCAAGAAAAAACATCTTGGAATTCCTTAAAAAGAGAAATATATTTTTCCTTTTCTTGTTGAGGTAAATCTTTGGAAAGTTTGATCATTTTGGGTTTTAGTTATACACCAATATTGCATTCCTCAATATCAAATCTAACTGGCTCCATTTTGGGTTTTCTTGCAACATCATTGGAGTCAAATAGATATTCTAAAGGAGTTAAACCTTTTGGTAAGAAATTATCTTTGAGATTTAATATTTCAGATTCTTCATCAATTATATCATCAATTTCTACTCTCTCTAATTTATCTATAGTTGATTGACTAAATCTAGTGGGTTTATCAAACTTTAATTTATTTACATCTACATTATTTAAATCAAGTTCAGCATCTAAATCTTGATCTATGGTACAATCAGTGTCTATCTTACAGTTCTGAAATTCACCTTCATTATTCAAATTTTTTGGTCATGTGAGAAACTTTGCCAATATTTGAGGTTTTCTGGAATTATTGGGCTGTGTTTTACTTCTGCATTATGAATATGATTAGGCTGAAAAGGTAAATTACAAGTACTAGCAAAGGTTTCTAAATAATGTGCTTGTAAGTTTTGCCTTCTTGGTATTGCAGAGAAGTTATATTCCAGTAAATCATTAATCATATCTAATACAGTCTCTCTATATCGGCCAAGTCTAGGATTGTAAACTGAATAATCACCTTTAATTTGTTTAACAATCAATTCTGAATCTCCCATTGTTGCTATTCTTTTACCTCCTAAATTTCTGATTATTTGGAGTCCTAGAATGAGGGCTTCATACTCAGCCATATTTTTTGTGCATTTGAAATTTAGTCTGAAAGCATGGCCTTCTGCATGATTTTTCTCTATATTAGTTATCCATACTCCTACTCCTGCTCCTAATTTATTTACAGAACAATCAAAGTCTAAATGCCATAAATATTCATGAGAAATATTATCATTATCTGGTGTTTTCTTTTCTTCTCTTAGTTTAGTAATGATTTCATTGTCAGTTTCTGCATTACATAGGATGAAAGAGTCTAGATCAGTAGGTGTGGTATAAATTGGGTAATTTATTGACCTTTCAGCACTACTTACCATATATTTCATTAGTGTTTCCCTATATAACTTCTTAGGTTGACCAAAAACTGATATAGTAGCATAAGACATGTCCAATTGTAGAGATCCATGTAACTTTTCTCCCCATGAGCAAGAAAGTAACATCCCATATTAAGGTGGGATATCAGCTACTACAATGTCCATTAATATACTCTTACCAGGATATTGAACTAAATTTACACACGGATCTTTGATTAAACCTAGGCATTTTACTTTACTTGAGTCAAATGAAAATAAATATTTATAGGGCCTTGTGATGTCTAAGTTCAGAGTTTCCATTATAGCTTTGGGCATTAAATTATGTGAAGCTCCTGAATCTAGCATTGCATTGTGTAGGATTTGATCATGAATAGTTAAACTAATGTAAAATGGAGGAACTACTCCATCTAAATGCTTTCCATTCACATCTGGGCCAAAAATCAACTCTGGCTGATCATCATTCAAATTTATGGAATCTTCTCCATCATTTATGTTTAATGTCTCAGTTATAGTTGATTTATACAAGTCATGTTTTACAAATTCTGTCAGAGGAATTAATATTTTTAGCTTAGCAATTTCATATTATATATTGAATGAAGGTTGTGATTTACTTATTTGAATCAATTCTTCTTTGGTAATTGTAGTTTGTGTTGGTTTATCTTGTTTTTCTATAGTTATCTTTTCAGTTTCAGTTTGAGTATCTTGAGTCTTACTGATTTTTATTTTCTTAGGAGTGGCTTGTGAAGCAGTAGATGTTTTTTCAGATTTGGAGTTGTCAAAAGTTGTTTTTTCAATGGCAGCTTTTGGATCTGTTGATTTAAGATCATCATTGAGAATTTCAGTTTCTAAGGTTGTTGTTTTATCAGAATTAGATGCTTTAGGAGCAGTATATTTTTGTGAATCTTTTGCAGCTTGGGAAACTTCATCAGTTATGTCCACAGTCTTAAGGCTTGGTGAAACCTTTGGGCTGGAAACCTTTTGGGAAGAACCAGAGTTTTGCTTATTTTCCCTAGGGAGAATTTGCAGAAATTTTGTTTTGGGGGCTTCTACTATTTTCTTATTTGGTGTTTGAGATGTTTTCTTAGTAGAAGACTCATTGTTTTTCTTACTTCTTAGGTTATACTAATTGTGTACTTCGTTAATGGCAAAGTCATAACCTTGTTTATAATCAAAGGATTCCCCTAAATCTAATTGGAGTTGTTGGTGTTCAAATAACTCTTAATCTTCTTGTGTGAGAAAGATAGTATTCTTATCATCTATTCCCATTAAATTTATGGTATCCTCATCATCATTATTGTTTTGAGAACTCTTAGCATAGTTCTCCTAAAAGAGAGGTCTTATTGTTTGATTTGGGGCTGAGTCTTTTGATTTTCCTGAATTTGTGTTTTTTCTAAAATTGGGATTTCTGATTTGTTGTTGATTATCCCATTGAGGTCTTCTTTCTATGTTATCTAACCTAACCATCATCCTTTATAAGGTTTTAGCTAACATATCTATTTTTGTGTTTGAACTGGAGGCTTCTTCTTTCATAGTCACTCTCCTCTCATTTCTTAATCTTGCTTTTCTAGCTAGAATGTTTACTTCTACACTTAGTACATCTGTTTGCATTCTTTCTAATTTTTCCGCATTTCTTTCTCTTAACTGATATGCCATGTCAGTGTCAAATCCATCTAGGAATTTGAGTAAGACAGAGTTAGGAGTGGGCTTTATATTTGCAGGAATTGAATTGTAAACACTGTTATATCTAGTGCAGTAGTCTTGTACAGATTCATTTGGAGCTCTTTTCATAGCATCAAATTCAGACAAAATTTGCAGAGGATTTTTCTTCTTTTCCCATTTATTTAAAAAAAATCTATGGAAAACAACTAAATCATCTATATTACCTGCAGTAATACCTTTAAACCAATTCTTTACTTCTCCAGTTAAATTTTGTGCAAACAACCTCATTTGTACATCTAATTCATTTATCTCATGGAGTTCAAAGAAATCTGTCATTTTGCTTATGTGTTGTTGTGCAGTATAATGTGTAGTAGCATCAAACTGTGGTATTTTACTTTGGTAGTCTTGAGGCATGTCATGAAGTTGTCTTGGAAGAACAAGGGAGCATACCTAGCAGCCATAGCTTGAATTCTAGCTTGGCTAGGAGGTAAAGTAGAGGTACTTGGAGTTGAACTAGAAGTAGTGGATGATGAAACTGGATTATAAGGTGCTGAACTAGAAAAAGTAGTTGAAGAAATAAAGGCTGAAGCTGAGGTGCTGGGTATTGAAACTGGAATATATATGGAACTACTACGAAATGAAAATGATGTGCTTGAGAAAGCAGTGGTGAAGCTAGTGGATGAAGTGGATGTAGGGGATGAAGGAAATAAATTTCTAGGTTGTAAGGGTAATCTAGGACTAAATGGATCTGTGGACTGAATGGTAGTAGAAACTATAGATGATGTAGTGGTTTCTAAATGGGGAATAGAAGGTTTGGATGTATAAGCTAACAATTGAGCTAATTCTATGGATTCATCAATTTCTTTAAGAATGGTAGCATTAATTTCTTCAAGTCTGTTTTGATTTTTAACTTTCTTTAATTCAGAATTTGCTACAATACTTTTCTGTTTTGATTCCAAAAAAGAAATAAAAATAGGGTCTAAAACAGAAATACTTAAATTACTTTCAAATTTGGTCTTGAATAAAGAATGTTCAAATTCTAAATCAAACTCTATATCCTGCAAACTTACTAACTCTTGGGGTAATTAATTGACTCTTATTAGTGAAACTTTAGCATCTAAATCTTCTCTATTTTTTCTTTTTTCCTATTCTGTCTGGGTTGTCTACTATAACAGCAGGTTTAGGGTCCGGATTAGACCTGGTATAGTAAACTTTCCTAGAAGCCAGAATTACAAATTTTAATACTCACAACTAGTTAAACAATATTAAAGGCAAAAAGATGATAAGAAATGATTTCCTTTAAGGTTATTTAACAACTAAGGATTGGTTATATCCTTAGTATGGTCGCCAGTATGTTATCATTCCAGTAATTCTCTAGTTGTGAGATTTTTGGTTTTAAGTTGAGAAAACTAGAGGTAACCATAGACCAACTTTTAAACTCTAGGATCTAGCCTTCCTAGGGTTCAAAGAGGGCTCTCTTTATAAGTTTTAACTTTGTTTGTTTTTATAAAATATTAGGCTAGTTATGATTGTGCAATTGGTTTTGTTTTGATTGGTTTGGTGGGAAAAATCACTTGAAGAGATGGATAGTGGGAAATCTATTTGTCCATTAGGCTAAGGAGTCAAAAGTCAAGCATACAGAGCTGGGATCAAGGTCAAAAAAATAAAAAAAATTCAGGGCAAGATAGATAACCCTTGGAGATCTTGGAAAGTTGTTTTGTGAGATGGTATGATCGGGATAAAGAGAAATGAAGGGTTCTTTGATCCGGAAAATGGAAGTAATAGGCAGAGGTAAAACGAGAGAGGGGGCAATTAAGGTTTCCCTACACTAGAAATCAGATGAAAACATAGAAATGACAAATAGTTAAGACAAAGTGCTTTTAACAAATCCTGAAGTAATTCTCCTATTCATTCATTCAAATTTAGAACACATAACGGATTTCATGTAACAAATAAAGATATCAATGACAAATTTAGAAAATACTTCACTCCAAATAGCTCATCACATGAATCCTGAAATATGATGCTAATTGATCTGATCCAGTCTGCTACTCGAAATTTGAACACAAAAAGCCTTCAAGTCCACAAAAATGACTATAGAAATCTTTAGCAATTTATTCCACAAGAATACTTCTAAAGATGAAGTATTTATACATAATTGTTTACAAAATATCTTAGAATTATTGTAGGAATTATCTAAGGAAAATAAAATATCTTTACAACAATAATAGAGACAGCTACTCAACAAATCAGCAAGTTTTCCTATCAATTCAAATAAAATATAAACTGATTGTAGATAAGATGCAGTTGGCTACCTTGTTGTCTTCCTTGCTGGCTTGAGATATTTTGAGTTTGTTTAGAAATATGATCTTATTTAACTGATACTCTTTCACTGATTCTCTTTAACCTCTGATACTCTTTGACCATTTGTAAAACATGTTTACTACTGTAAAAAATCTGTTTTGACTGATAAATCAACAAACTGATTTCACTGTTACCTTCCTGCCCTTTTACCTTTTTATAGTAAATTTGTTAATGACTCCCAAACTTTATCACTTGGAATTTGTATTTTCTTCAGCTTTCTGAAATTTTCATCTGTTTCTGTGTACCCGAAGAAAGTTAGTTTGATGACAAACAAGTGTTTAATTTCATGATGTAAATAGAATAAGTCCTCAAAACTTCTAAGTAGGACTTTTCCTATTGGAATGCCTTGTCCACTTCCTGATTTTTCAACTTGTTCCTTGGCATATTCTCTGATTTTTTTATTATAATCTTCCTAAGGCATCAATTTGTCATTGATGACCAAAATATTAGGAAAACTTCTTTGCCTTAGATTCTCAAATTTTATCATAAACCTGGTTATGGAAATGTTCATGTTTTCACACTTTTCTTCTAACTTCTTCATCAAGTTCTTTTTACTTATAACCTTCTTTATCTCAAGGATAGTTTCAGTTCTATCAATAATTTCAAGGTCTTCCAATTCCTGCATGTTCTTGCTGTTGAGGAACTTTATCAGTTCTAGAGCTTGTTCTGGTTTGTTATCCAGTTCCTCTTTTGTCTTCTAGATCTCTTCTAATGTTGCTTTTAATAAGTCTCTGTTAGCCATCAGTAAATTTTTGTCATAGAAATGATGGCTAAAACAGATCTTGAGCCTTCAAAAGATTATTTTCACAGAAAAATTCTCATTCTTGAAGCCTTCTGATGCTTTCTAAACTCAAAAGAGTAATCTTCACTGTTGTTTCATTCAAAAATCCATCAAGAAACCCTACTAATATCAAAAGAGATTGTTTTTAGGCCACTTTCCATCATTTTATAAGCCTATTTCATTCATTTTTCCCTTTTATTTTATCCTCCATTTTCCTATGAAAACCCCATTTTTTCCTTCTCATTTACCCTTCATTTCTCAAATAAACCTTCTAAAATCCCTTTTAAACCGAGAAAACCCCTTTTTCTGGTTTGAAATTACCTTATTTTTCCTATCGGAACCTTTTTTAGGCCTAAAAACCCACCTATTTTGGCCTATTTTCGACCTTTTCTATGCATAAGACTCTTAAGCCCCTTTATGGCTTATCCCCTAGCTCCTTCTCTATCATATGACCAAGCCCCGTGACCTAGCGCTAAAAATCCTAGCCACTAGCCCCTTTTTCTCCGCCTCAGGTCACCTTATCCCTCCCCTTCCTTATTCTTTAAGCCCCTGTCCCTTTATATATTTCCCCCGCCTTACCACTCCATGAACCCATCCCCACCGTTGATCTATAAAGATAAACGGCAACCATGCTTCTCCTCCTACCCTTCATCCTCCCGACTGATATAAATCCTTCACCCCCATAAACATATCCCCGTCGTCGATCTGTGAAATCCAACGGCTCTCATTTAAACCCAAAATCTAACCCCTCCAAACCCACCTCCCATTACCCAGCCGCCTCTCCCAATTTTTGCTTGCCACCTGGCTCCCACTAAAAACCTCGCCCATGCACCTTTCCCATCGCGCTCCTCCCCCACCATTGGATCTACCCCTCCTCATCCAACGGTCAACATTGTGTTTCGCGCAAATTGTCGCGTCGGGGTTTAACAACCAAAGGTCAAGCGAAACCGCTGGTTTTGTAGAAGCCACGCGTCGCCTTCCTATTGCATCGCATTTGATACACCCAAAATTGTTTACTGCCTAAGTATCGTGCGAAAAACGCCGACGATTTTCACAAAACCACCAAGCCATATTTCACGCCAAATGCACTTTTAAACTTGGTTTTCACAAGTTTCCTCCATCGTACCTCTTTCTACATATTTCTTGCTCTCATATCCTGCTCCTCTGCCTCCACCAGCCTCCAAAGCAGTTTTTCCAAATACCGCAGGATTTTATTAACATTTTTATTAGTTTTTTACAGGATTCAATGGCAGTTCTAAAGGTTAAAGGTCTTCTCATGATTCATAATGAAATATGGCCAGAAGGTGATGACCCTCGTAGGTCTAAACAGAGGCAAAATCACACGAAAAGGGAGTTACTAGGGTTTATTTTCACGATTTGACCAGTGCTTCATGAGCGTTGGTTATATTATGAAACCCTCTTGCTTCGATGAAAGCCTCTTGTCCACAACAAAGGGAAAATACAGTGAATCTTGAAGATAAAGGTTAAAGTCAAAAATCCTGGAGATTAAAGACTTAACCAATGATTTAAAGGTTGATATAGAGGATTAAAGGGAAAATCAGCGAATAATTAAAGTTAAAAGGGTTATACATAAGATTGAAGGATTAAAATTTTAATCCTACAGTTTTAAGGTTAAAAACACAGTTTTTTCCTTGAATGTTCATGAAAATTTTGCTAAGTAAATTTGAATTAAAGAAGTCTATGGTTAGCCCTGTCCTCTAGTTTCTTCTCCAACATTTGCTTTGAAAATTTCCCTTAAGAGTATGTTAAAAGCACGCTAGTTTAAAAGTACTTACCTGATCTTAGACTACTCTTTATGTTTATCATGAATGTTTTCCTTTAAGAATATGCTGAAAGCAGGCTAGATTCAAAGTTCTTACTTGATCTTAAGCTATTCTTTGTTTTTAATGTTTTTCCCTTAAAATTATATGAAAAGCAGGCTAGTTTAAAAGTACTTACCTAATCTTAGGTTACTTTTGTGTCTTTCCATTAAGTGCATTCCAAAAGCAGGCTAGTTTAAAAGTACTTACTTGATCTTAGGATATCCTTTGTTTTTCTTGTGTGTTTGCTTCCTTCACAACACTTTTTTATGTTTCCATATCACAAAATCAATCTAAAGAATCCTTTTACATAGATGACTTGCCCCATGGACCACTTTTGAAACTTGTTGTGCAATTAAATCCTCCTGTGACTCCATAGCCTAATGGATTGATACTATTTCTTACCTATCCTATCAGCTGAACCATTCTTTCAACCTACTCACACCTTTACCCTTCAAAAGAATTCCTTCATTTTGATGATATTCTACCCAACCAAACCAAAACAAACCCTTGTACTTCATAACTAGCCTAATATCATATCATAAGCCTTAAAGAAATATCTTCGAAAACACTTATATAGAGAGATCCCTCTCTGAATCCAGGAGGGCTAGATCCTAGGATTCTCTGCAACGTTTGTTCTTGCCAATCTTGCAAACTACAAAGACCCTAACAGAGTGGCGACCATACTAGGGAGATTATTGAGTAATAGATAACTTCACAACTCAACTAACCCCTATTTCTAAATAAAACAAGTGTCACCAAGACTGGTTATTGTTGATTGTTGATGGTGAACAACAACCAAAGTTTAAAAAACAAGTAAAAATCCTTCACCTAGCAACTCCATTGGTATTCAGTAGGCCTGATGACCCCATTGGTTTTTCCTAAGACTCCACTGGGAAAATTTTATCATAACATCATACCAACTCAGTTAAGAAGACTTTGAGGATTAATTTTTCTTTGAAAAATATTAGTTAGCCTTTAAAATACTGTCATACTTGGCTGAACTTTTCTCATCATTTGGTCTAAAAACACCACATAGTGGCTTCTAGAAGAATCTTGTTATGTAGCCACTTCAAGAGAAGAAAAGAGATATCAATGCCTTAGAAATGAGCCACTTCGAGGGGGCAACCTCCAATACATTACATAAATGAAAAAATTCTTGGATGATACAATTTACAAAACCTCCTTTCTATATATAGGAGTCCATGGGGCCATAATGTAATCCTAGTGGGCCACAATGTAATCCTAGCCGACCTAACAATAATAATTTAAGGGCACAATAATAACAAAATGGGGGTTACAGGGGTACAAAAATAACAATAAGTGGGGCTACACTAACATAATAAGGGACTACACTATTAATATAGGGACTTAACATGCCCCTCTCCTTCAAACAAGTGTTGTCCTCAATGCTTGATTATTTCTTGATGCTTCTGTATAAAATTCTCATCCTCCAACGTGGAATCTTCTACAGGAAAGTTCTTCCACTTGCTGAGATACTCTAAAATTGATTTTACTTGTCGAGTTCTTGTTTTTGTTACTGCTTCAAAACTTCTTTCGATGTGATGTTGATCTTCCTGTTGTTTCATTAGATTATGCACCAAAGTTAGGTTATCCTTTGAGAGTTGGAGAACTTGTTGTTGATGCTCGATGTGATCTTCCACTAATTTATCATCCATATTAGCTATTATTTGATCCTTCAAACCATCCAACTTAGCCTCCATTTCTGCTTTTAAACCATCTATGTCATCTTCGGTTGCTCTTCGTAAGATCTAAATTTGTTGCACTTGGTACCGTAATTTTGATATCTCATACTGCAATTCTTCCACTTCATGCATCATAGTATAGATTTATGAGGGCTTAATGGGTGTTGAATTATTTTTAGGAGGCATTTCAGAACGTAATACTGAAATATATGCTCAATAGGCCCTTGGAATCACTTCAAACTGATTTTTCAAACAAGATTTATGCAATTCGAGAAAAACAATACACACCTTTTACTTGCTTTTGAGGAGCTCAATATTGGAATTGGATTATCTCTATGATTGCAAAACTTCAATATCTGAAATTCAGCAATGAAATATCCCTTTGAATTCTCTTTTGAATGCCACAGGCCTGACCTGATTTGGATTCTCCAAGACAAAGTTGTGTCCAATCTCCCACAATGAGCTAATTGCGGACCTGTTCAATAGAGCGAACTTGTACGACTTGCCACGTGTCACCGTTTCATCTTTTGTCTCTAAAATTGATAGCCAAGAAACTACGCTCTGTGTAAGACCACTTTTAAGGCACTCCAATCCGATGCCTGCAGAGAGAGTTATTGAAATTTTCCCACGATCACCTATTTGAGATGAAATTCGGGAGCCTGAAAAAGCACTACCTTCCACAGATCATATCTCCAAAAATATTGTGAACCAAGCTCTGAAATTTTTTGACGAGTTTCCTTGGGATTTCAGATTCGCACCATAAAAATTTCAGATTATGAACCTTAGTAGAAAAAACGTTATAGCGCAAATTCCACGATGACCTATTTAGGATCCTGAAAAAATACCTACCTTCCACAGATCATATCTCCGAAAATGTTGCGAACCAAGCTCTGAAATTTTTAGAAAATCTTCCTCAGGATTTCGGCTTCGCACCCTAAAAATTTCAGCTTCTGAAACTTCGTAGAAAAAAATTTATAGTGAAAATTCCACGATGACCTGTTTGGAGCAGCGAAACCCTAGAACCAAAGCTGAGAACAAATGTCAGGTAGCTACCCACAATAGAGAAAAAAGATATCAACGCCTTAGAAATAAGCCAATTCGAGGGGGTAACCTACAATACATTACATAAATGAACAATACTTGGATGATACAAATGAACAAAACCTCCTTCTATATATAGGAGTCCATGGGGCCACAATATAATCCTAGTGGGGCCACAATGTAATCCTAGCCGAACTAACAATAATAATGTAAGGGCACAATAATAACAATATGGAGGTTACAGGGGTACAACAATAACAATAAGTGGGGCTACACTAACATAATAAGGGACTACACTATTAACATAGGGACTTAACAAATTTATACCGCAGCCTATCCTAACCCAAATCCTCCTGAGATAGTTGATAATCCAGAAAGTATCCTTAGGAAATATCCTAAATCCAAGACTTCAACTATTGTCAGACCAATTCATAGAGCTAATTCTGTCCCTGAAAACCTCTTAGCTCTACAAGATACACAAGCTGAATTAAGAAACCCATCCAGAACTAAGTCACTTAGTGATATAGATCAGATAGACTTTGAGCCTTCACACTCACCCCAATGTAGTGGTGAACATACTGATAGTAGAGAAACCACTCCACCTACCCTTCATTTCATTCATGACTTTGGTTTTTCTCATCCTAGATCTGCTCAATAGTCTCATGCTGGTCCAAGTACTTATGTTATCCATACACCCACTGTTCAAACTACTCCATTCCATCCTCCTCCTCCTTTCATAAACCCTCCACTTGTAAACCCCCCATTTTTTCCACAACCTCCTATCATGGCAGCATGGTATGCTCCTCTAGTCCTTTCTTTACCTTTAGCTAATCTTCCACAGGACTATCAGTCCAAAATCCCATTATATGATGCTAGTGGTTCCATTACTACTCAAATACATGTGGACAAGATGAATGACTATTTTGATAGAAATGAGATAGATGATGAGACCATTAAACTTAGATTATTTGCTCAAATTTTAGGGGGAGAAGCAATAAAATGGTTAAAAAGCTTAACCCCCCATAGTATCAATGATCTCCAAGCTTTTAATCAAAAATTCATAAACAAATGGAAAGTTCGGAAGAACCCTCTCCAAATAATTTCAGATTATAACAACCTCAAGAGAAATACTGGGGAAAGTGTTCAAGATTATTGCACTAGATTTAATAGTGTTTATAATGCACTACCCCCAGATTTGAAACCTCCACAATGAACAGCCTTGGCCAAATTCCCTGAAGGATTTAATCCTGAAATGGCCTATCAACTAAGAGAAAGGGATCCCTTAAATTTAGAAGACATGTAGAAGGGAGCTCTTAGTGTGGAAACAAATATGATTGAGAAGAGAGCTAGAATGAGGACTGAGAAGAGGGTATCATATAGGGATGAAGCCGCATCTTCTACATATGACTCAAAACTAGAAAGGATGATGGAGAAGATAATGGAGAGAATGAGCATATATGAGAGAGCTCAATCTAGAGAAAATCAATCAGCTCCTCAAAATAGAAATCAATCCCAAAACCAAAATCAGAACTTTAGGAGAAATAAACCTCAAAATAGACAAAGAGATGTTGATCAACATATTAGACCTCATTTCCAAGAAAATTATGTTAATGAGGATGAAGAAACAAATGAACAAACAGAGGATGAGCACATGAACATGTTGGGAGTAAGTAATGAGAATTCTGATTTCATTTATGAAAGAAGACAAGGTCTATATACACCCTATGATGATAAAAGACCAGAAACTGAATACTATGAACCAGACTTTGAAAATGCCATCATAGGATCACCTAAACAATATGACCTAAGAAGTAAAAAGAATCAAGAAACTCCCAAGAAGAAAACCTCTGAAAATTATGCCAAAAACAACCCTGTAAATACTTCTAAAATGACAGTAGAAAATCATCAAACAATGGCTGAAATTTCTGATCCAAACAAGGGAAAAAACACCCAAATCAATGAAAAACATAGTGGTGACCCTAGCAGCACTAGTATTCCAGCTAATGCTCCTGAAAAAACCATTTTAACTATTGTAAATAGTAGAAATCAGCAAGCTGATTTTGCTGATGAATCGGTGACTAAGAAGGTTGAATCAAACTTTTTGAAAAATCAGATTCCCTTTAGCCTAGAAAGTGAAATTGCCAAAATTAGAATCTTTGTCCCACTCACTAAGTTAGTCACTCAAAATGTATATATATTTCAAGTTTTGAAAGCTCTAAACATAGAAGAAATTCATGATACTGTTAACTTGAATGATGATACACTAGAGCTGTTGTTTGGTCCTAAAATTGAAGAAAAATTTCAAGAAGGAACTACCCCTCCATTCTACATCAGTTTGAACATCCATGATAATATTTTTCACAATACTATGCTTGATTCAGGGGCATCACATAATTTCATGCCTAAAGTAATCATGGAAAAACTAGGCCTTGAGGCAACTAGACCTTATAAAGATTTATATTCCTTTGATTCAAGCAGATTAAGATGCTTAGGCCTGATAAAAGATCTCTATGTTAACTTAGCTCAAATTCCAGCCAAAAGATTAGTAATGGACATTGCAGTGGCTGATATACCCCCTAAATATGGCATACTTCTTTCAAGATCATGGGGTGCTAAGTTACAAGGCACTATGCAGATGGCTATGACTTATGCCACCATCCCTGTCTTCAGTCAACCTAGAAGACTCTATAGGGAAACACATATGAAATACATGGTGAGTAGTCATGAAAGACCAGAAAACTCTCCTCTTTATTCCATACACACTAACCTTGACTCATTCATTCTTTATAATGATGAGATTCCTAATGAGAAAGAGTTAGTCAATGAAACATCACCCAATATGATTTTCCCTCCACATCCAAACATAGGGACATCCATAGATGAAAAGGAAAATAAGGAGAATGCTAAAAGAAAATTTGTTGATTCAGAAAATCACAGCAAACAGATCATAGGTCTTGAGGTCCAAAACAGTCATAAAAATAGTGTAGATCATGAAAATCAAAGAATAATACCTCAAAACATTGAAAATCTTGAGGAAGAAAACAAAATTCAGCATAGTGCAAACCCACAGGAACAACACAATGACAGATTAGACAAACAAAACAAAGAGGACAGCAATAAAATAAATGACAAATCTGAAAACAGTCCTCTTTGGAGTATGAATTTTGATGGGTCTTTCTTTAAAACTGGTGTAGGAGCTGGCATATGGGTGCATAACACTGAAAAAAATCATGTTAAGGGTCATTCCTATAGATTAAACTTCCAATGTACAAACAACGTAGCAGAGTATGAAGCTCTCATTTTAGGCCTGCATTTATTGAAGAAATTAGGGGCCAAAAGAATAAAAGTTCATGGGGATTTAGAATTGATAATTAGGCAAGTAAATCGGGAATACACTGCTAAACATCCCAGACTTAGAGCCTATAGAGATGATGCCATGGACTTGTTAAAAAAAAATTCTAAATTTAAAACTTACCTTTTTCCTAAGGAACCAAAACATTATGGCTAATGGATTAGCCTTTGCTTCTAGAACTTGTCTAACACCTTATGAAACCAAGAAGTGCACCACCCAAGTCAAATATAGACCAGCTGTCCCGGATAATCAAAAATACTGGCAAGTTTTTGATGGAGATAAACAAATAGAAGACTTCCTACAATCCAAAAATGAATTTGAAATACCGAACTCAGATTCAGACTGTGAACAAGACTTTCCTACTGAAGAAAACCCACTTTTTGAAGAAGAAAAGTCTCCTGAGATTGTTGAAATGAATCTGTTAACCCATCTACCCAAACATGCAACAGAAAATAGCACATATGTACAAAATGAACACTTAGAAGTGCTGCAATCTAAAGATCACAGCTTGCCAAGAGGACTAGTCCTATTAGAAGAATTGTTTGACTTGAATGATGCTACCAAAAAGCCAAAACTGGAACCTATTGAATCTGAAGTGGAAGAATGCAACATAGGCAATGAGGAAAAGCCCAAAATGATCAAACTATCTAAAACACTGCTAGCTCACATTAAACTGAAATACATTGAGCTTTTTAAAGAATTTTCTGATGTGTTTGCATGGAGTTATGAAGATCTGAAATCATATAATACAGAAATAATCCAGCATAAGATAGCCCTCAAGGAAAACCAGAAGCCTTTTAAACAAAAATTGCGCAGAATTAACCCTATTCAATTACCTCTGGTAGAGAAGGAAATTAGAAAAATGTATAATGTTGGAATTATAGTATCTGTTAGATACTCAGAGTGGGTGTCTAATCTTGTATCTGTTAGGAAGAAAACATGAGAAATAAGGCTTTTCATTGACTTCAGAAACTTAAACAAAGCCTCATTAAAGGACAATTATCGCTTACCCAAAATGGATCATATCTTACAAAGGGTAGTTGGTTCTAGAAAAATTTCTTTGCTATATGGCTTCTCAGGTTACAATCAAATATTGGTACATCCTGATGATCAACTTAAAACAGCCTTTACTACACCTTGGGGTACTTTCATGTATTTTAAAATTCCCTTTGGTTTAATGAATGCTAGTGCCACATTTTAGAGAGCCATGGATATTACATTTTCAGAAGAAATAGGTTACTTCATAGTGATTTACTTAGATGACATTACTGTCTATTATAAAACAGATGAAGAACGCCTAATACACTTGAGAAAAGTCTTTGAAAAATGCAGAAAATTTAGGTTATCCTTAAATCCAAAGAAAACATTGTTTGGTCTCCAAGAAGGTAAACTTCTTGGACATAACATATCAGAAGAGGGAATAAGAATAGATTCAAAGAGGATTGATGGTATATTGCAAATCAACCATCCCATAAACATCAAGGAACTTCAATCTTTCATTAGAAAGATTAATTTCTTGAGAAGGTTCATACCCAATCTAGCTTAACTCCTTAGAAACATGACAAACATGCTTAAAAGAGAAGGATTTAAATGGACCTTAGAAGCAAAGAAATCATTTGAGCTGGTAAAACAAGCCCTTACTAAAACACCAGTTCTCATTAATCCTGATTTTACAAAGGATTTCTTCATTTTTTCATTTGCATCAGAACACACAGTAGCTGATGTCCTATTACAGAAAAACTTGAATGGACAAGAGCAGCCAATTGCATTTTTCAGCAAGGCATTAAGAGTTGCACCTCTGAAGTACAATATAATGGAAAAACAAGCATTTTCTTTGGTTAAAGCCTTAAAAGACTTCAGAGTTTACATTTTACACTCCCACATTATAGCATTTGTGCCTCATTTAGTTGTAAAAGACATATTGATCCAAGATCCAGATGGCAAAAGAGGAAAGTGGATTGCTATGATTTTAGAATATGACTTAAAAATAAAACCCACTAAGCTCATAAAAGGTCAAGGACTAGCAAGACTTATGGCTTAATCCAACTTTCAAGCTCTTGATATAAACATTTTTAATGCATTAGATGAACAAGAGGATTTGACAACTCTGATAATTGAAGATCATTTTTTGAATTCATCTTGGTATGCTGATATTTTGTATGTTTTGCTCAATTTAAATGTCCCTCCTGTTTTTTCTAAAACAAAGGCAAGATTCTTAAAGTTGAAATCTGTAAATTACTGCATTTTGGATAGATGTTTATATTAGAAAAATGCTAGTGGATTATTGCTTAAATGTTTGCCTGAGGATGATGCAGAAAAGATCAAGCATGAGTTTCATGAAGGAGAATGTGGAGGCCACCTCTACTGGAAGTCAACTTCTAACAAAATCCTTAGAGTTGGTTACTACTAGCCCACTCTCTTTCAAGATGTCCACAAAATGATTACTGCCTGTCACAAATGCCAAATTTTTGAAGGCAAAAGAAAATTGCTTCCCTTACCTCTGCAACCAATCACTGTTGAAGCTCCTTTTCAACAGTGGGGTCTAGACTTCATTGGGGAAATTCATCCTACCTCATTTTCCCAACATAGATGGATTCTCATAGCAACAGACTATTTTACCAAGTGGATAGAAGCCATCCCATCTAGGAATGCCATAGATTCAGTCATCATTTCATTCCTTGAAAACCATATACTGTCTAGATTTGGCTGTCCTAGGACAATTATAACTGACAATGCTGCTACATTTGGATCTAAAAAAATGGTTGAATTCTGTCATAAATATCAGATTATATTGGGTCATTCTACAACTTATTACCCTCAAGGTAATGGGTTGGCAGAATCATCAAATAAAAGTTTGGTAAAAATTCAAGAAGTTGCTGGAAGATAACAAGAAGTCATGGCACAATAAGTTAGTACATGTATTATGGGCAGATAGATTGATAGTTAAAAATTCAATTGGGATGTCTCCTTACCAGCTAGTTTATGGAACTGATGCAATATTTCCAACCAGTTTAGGAGTGCCAGTCATGAAACTGATCCAAGAAGTACAGTCTGAAGATGATGATATGACCAGAAGAATAAACCAGACTATACATCTACAACAAACCAGGGAAGAAGTATACATCAAAGCACAACAAATACAAGAAAACATCAAGAAGTTGTTTGAAAAAAGAACCAAGTCAAGTAATTTTAAAATTGGTGATAAAGTTTTAAAATGGGATTCAAGGAGAGAAGATAAGAGCAAACATGGAAAGTTTGATAATTTATGGCAAGACCCTTATCTCATTCAATTTGTTGTTGGAAACAATGCATTCTTTTTACAAGAGTTAGATGGAGATGAATATTTTGGAGGTCTTGTCAATGGCAGGATGCTCAAACATTACTTCTGTTAGCTGATATTTTAGTTTCAGAGCTTTTTTTTCATTGTATATAACACTTCTTTGAATTTGAAAAAAGAAAAATACGAAAACAATAGAAAAAGAGAAAAAAGAGGGCATAAATAAAAGAAGAAAAGTACAACCCCATACCAAAAAAGAAAGGAAAAATCTGAAAGTGTGCAAGCTTAAATGCCACTACTTGAAAGAACACTGCTATTTAGTCATACAGCCTAAATCATGACTATATAGATTTAAATTTATAGCTGATAGGTTAGTGAATCAGATTTTCCAAATTGTGTAATCTTGGCTTGTCAGTAAATTGGATTAGGATAGAAAGAAATGGCTCTAATCAGACCAAAATCTGAGCCAAAGAAAAAGAAGAGAATGGTTCAAACATGCTTAAAAACTGAACCCAGAAATAATAGAAAAAGAACAGCTCTAAAAAGATCAAAACCAGAGCTGAAAGAAAGAATGAAGGATGTTTTTGTTTTTCAGATCTTAAGTCTTCACAGTTTTGTTTTAAATTCCTACAAATAAAGTCTATGTGCAGCTTGTACATACAGCCATAGACACCATGACAAATCAGACAGTCTAATCCTGATTTGACTGTGTTTTTAAATTTTTGTTTTAGAAAATAGAGAATAAAATCTGCCAGACAGTTTAATCCTGGCAGATAGTAGCATAGGTAGAGAATTAATGAGTTCAAATGCTTAATCTGAACTCATGGAAGAAATAAGGGTAGATTTAGATTATTTTCCTGCTTTCAATAAAAGAATAAAATGTTGATGACAAAGGTTTGCAATTCCAAGTGCACCTTATGAAGAAAAAATGTTAGGAAAAGTAGGATGTGTAGGTAGAATGTTTGGGAGAAATTTGTTTGTCGATATGAAATATTGATCATGTTTTCTAAGCAGCATGATCAGAGAAGGAAGGTTTTAAATGGATAAGGCACAGGTCTACATCCCATAGATCAATTTATGAAGTTCTTGACACCTCCAAGGAGCTGCCATCCCCAAGTGGAGCCACTGTTAGCCTTCAATAAATTTTTGTCATAGAAAATGATGGCTAAAATAGATCTTGAGCCTTCAAGAGATTATTTTCAGAAAAAAATTATCATTCTTGAAGCCTTCTGATGCTTTCTAAACTCAAAAGAGTAATCTTCACTGTTTTTTCATTCAAAAATCCACCAAGAAACCCTACTGATATCAAGAGACTGTTTTTAGGCCACTTTCCATCATTTTATAAGCATATTTCATTCATTTTTCCCTTTCATTTTATCCTCCATTTTCCTATGAAAACCCCCTTTTTTCCTTCTCATTTACCCTTCATTTCCCAAATAAACCTTCTAAAATCCCTTTTAAACCGAGAAAACCCCTTTTTCTGGTTTGAAATTACCTTATTTTTCCTATCGGAACCTTTTTTAGGCCTAAAAACCCACCTTTTTTGGCCTATTTTCGACCTTTTCTATGCATAAGACTCTTAAGCCCCTTTATGGCTTAGCCCCCATCTCCTTCTCTGTCATATGACCAAGCCTCATGACCTGGCGCTAAAAATCCTAGCCACTAGCCCCTTTTTCTCCGCCTCAGGTCACCTTATCCCTCCCCTTCCTTATTCTTTAAGCCCCCATCCCTTTATATATTTCCCCTGTCTTACCACTCCACGAACCCATCCCCACCGTTGATCTATAAAGATCAACGACCACCATGCTTCTCCTCCTACCCTTCATCCTCCCGACTGATATAAATCCTTCACCCCCATAAACATATCTCCGCCATCAATCTGTGAAATCCAATGGCTCTCGTTTAAACCCGACATCCAACCCCTACGGACCCACCTCCCATTACCCAGCCGCCTCTCCCAATTGTTGCTTTCCACCTAGCTCCCACTAAAAACCTCTCCCATGCACCTTTCCCATCGCGCTCCTCCCCCACCATTGGATCTGTCCCTCCTCATCCAACGGTCAACATTGTGTTTTACGCAAATTGTCCCGTCGGGGTTTAACAACCAAAAGTCACGCAAAACTGTTGCTTTTGCAGAAGCCACGCATCACCTTCCTATTGCATCGCATTTGATATGCGCAAAACCGTTTACCACCTAAGTGTCACGCGAAAACCACCGACGGTTTTCACAAAACCACCAAGCCATATTTCGCACCAAATGCACTTTTAAACCTGGTTTTCGCAAGTTTCCTCCATCGTACCTCTTCCTGCATATTGCTTCCTCTCATATCCTGCTCCTCTGCCTCCGCCAGCCTCCAAAATAGTTTTTCCAAATGCTATAGGGTTTTATTAACATTTTTATTGGTTTTTTACAGGATTCGATGGTAGTTCTAAAGGCTAAAGGCCTTCTCATGATTCATAATGAAATATGGCCAGAAGGTGATGACCCTTGTAGGTCTAAACAGAGGAAAAATCGCGCAAAAAGGGAGTTACCAGGGTTTATTTTCATGGTTTGACCAGTGCTTCATGAGCGTTGGTTATATTATGAAACCCTCCCGCTCCGATGAAAGCCTCCTGTCCACAGCAAAGGGAAAATACAGTGAATCTTGAAGATAAAGGTTAAAGTCAAAAAGCCTGGAGATTAAAGACTTAACCAATGATTTAAAAGTTGATACAAAGGATTAAAGGGAAAGTCAGCGAATAATTAAATTTAAAAGGGTTAATACATAAGATTGAAGGATTAAAAGTTTAATCCTACAGTTTTAAGGTTAAAAACACAGTTTAAAGGTGAATGCAGTCAACAGAAAAGGTTCAAGGGCTCTGAAGATGATTACAAAGGCCCAAAAGCAATATCAAGGCTTAATCAGGGTTTAAAAGTGATAAATTATGACAGATCAGCAGGAGGAAGGCTTTAAATGCTAAATCACCAAAGCAGTTACTCCTCCAAAGATCAGAAATGCCACCTACAGTTTTATTTTCCTCAAAAGACTACAAAGTGAATGCACAGTCAGAGATATTTGCCAAAGACAGCTCAGAATTAATTGCTAGCCTACCAAAAGCCTCCAAAGTCAACAAAAGTGACTGAAGTAGATAAAATTTAATGTAAAATTGATTAATGAGAGTTAAAACATCTGAAAATTTCTCCATTTGGCCTCCCAAAGGCCGAGAAGCATTTACTCTGTGTTAATTAAACAAATAGACCTCCTTCTTACTCCACCTCCTCAAAATACCTATAAATATCATGTGAGGAATTCATTATTATTGTTGGTTGAATACTCACTGAATGTAAATAGCTTTTGAAGTTGTTGAAGCTCTGTATTGTAATTGAAGAAAGATAGGCTGAGATGAGAAGTTTGAAGCTGTAAAAGACCCACCGGGCTTGAAAATTGTAACTAGTTTGAACATCAAATACACAAGTTGATTTATTGGATCTTGGTTTATGTCAATGGTGATGTTTTTCTTACTGTAATTGTCATTTTTCTCATGTTTTCCATATTTTCCACTTTCTCTGATAAAGAACAACAAATATAGATTAGGATTTACTGTTAAGTACCCTAAATCTCACTAATAAATATTTATCTTTATGTTTTCTGCTAATTGTGTATTTGAGGATAATTCAATAGAGTGTAATCAGTCAAGGAATGTTGGTAAGTCCATGTCTTGCCAAGTAAAACTTGAGATTTTGTCCTTGAATTTTCTTGAAAAGTTTGCTAAGTAAAGTTGAATTAAAGAAGTCTATGGTTAACCTTGTCCTCTAGTTTCTTCTCCAACAGTTGCTTTGAAAAGTTCCCTTAAGAGCATGTTAAAAGCATGCTAGTTTAAAAGTACTTACTTGATCTTAGACTACTCTTTATGTTTATCATGAATGTTTTCCTTTAAGAATATGCTGAAAGAAGGCTAGATTCAAATTTCTTACTTGATCTTAAGCTATTCTTTGTTTTTAATGTTTTTCCCTTAAAATTATATCAAAAGCAGGCTAGTTTAAAAGTACTTACTTGATCTTAGGTTAATTTTGCGTCTTTCCATTAAGTGCATGCCAAAAGCAGGCTAGTTTAAAAGTACTTACTTGATCTTAGGTTGTCCTTTGTTTTTCTTGTGTGTTTTCTTCTTTCACAACACTTTTTTATATTTCCATATCACAAAATCCATCTAAAGAATCCTTTGACATAGATGACTTGCCCCATGGACCACTTTTGAAACTTGTTGTGCAATTAAATCCTCTTGTGACTCCATAGCCCAATGGATTGATAATGTTTCTTACCTATCCTATCAGCTGAACCATTCTTTCAACCTACCCACACCTTTACCCTTCAAAAGACTTCCTTCATTTTGATGATATTCTACCCAACCAAACCAAAACAAACCCTTGTAATTCATAACTAGCCTAATATCATATCATAAGCCTTAAAGAAATATCTTTGAAAACACTTATATAGAGAGATCCCTCTCTGAATCCAGGAGGGCTAGATCCTAGGATTCTCTGCAGCATTTGTTCTTGCAATCTTGCAAACTACAGAGACCCTAACAGTCTCTTTGTTCAAAAATCACTTGGATGGAAGGCCATACATCATTGATTGCTTCTATAATATTATCCCACAAATGATTTTTTACATAGGAAATCTATTCCTTCAAGGTCAATTCCTTATGCAACTTCTTCAATTCTTCATTTAATATGATGGCCTTTTTCTCATGAGTTTTTGCATTAATTTGAGCCAATTTGTTTGAATTCTCAAGATTTTCTACCATCTATTTTAATCTGTTTATTTCACTTGTCTTAAGAGACATTTCTTCCATGGCCTTTACCAGTTTGCTGGCCTCATCTGTAGGATGAACTGTTGGTGAAGATGATTCTGTAGGTGATGTTGTGGATGATGTTACTGGCACTGCAGTAGCCAGTGGAACTTTAGGAGCCAACTCTTCAGCTAGAGTTAAGGGCACAGCTGTAGTAACTATAGGGATGATGGTAGGTGCTTCCTGTGTTTTTGGTGTTTCTTTCTACTAGACAAGTTTGTCCATTTGAATCTCCATTTCCTTGATTTGGGTTGTTAACTGAAAAATCAAATACATCATGTCAATTTTTCTTTATGTCCTTCTATTATTTCCTTGGTTTGAGGATGTTCACTTTGAGGAAGTTTAAGCTGTTTCCTCAAAGCTGCAGTATCCTCATTCTTTTTCTTTATTAATAACTCAGCTGCTTTGACATTAGCAGGGTCATATCCCACATGTATGATGAATTCTTCTAAATATTTAATTCTTAAATCCTTAGCATACAAATATGCTTTGTCCATTTTAATCTGATATTTCATGTTTGAAATGGTGTTCTCGAGTTTTTGAGCACTCATGGCTTTAGTTGTAACAATAGAGTACAACATTTCTGAATTCTGCCTATGGAATTCAATCTGATCTAGAGCATGTATCTTTTCTGTTTGGACTTCCAAATAAACCTTCTTATAATCTACCACTGTCTTTGGTGATTTGACTGTAGGCTGCAATACTGACATAATTAGCTTACTGTTTGAATAATCAAATGCAGACAGAAGTCTGTTTTTCACACTGGGTGTTTGTTTCAGATATTGGGAGTAGATATTGTTTTTGATTTCTTCATTCTTCAACTTGATCTGTTTATACTTTTCTTTGATGTCCAGATATTTCTCCTCAACTACCTGTGAGGATGAAGCTTCCATGCTCTGTTGCTTTTCTATTAACTGTGATTTTCCATTGTCAAATTGTTCTTCACTCTGATTCTTAGTAACTGGCTCATTGATGATGATAGTGGCAAAATTTGTTTTTGGAAAATCAGTATTGGTATCTATAAGATCTGTTTCTTCCACACCCATGGTTACTTTATCTTTTCCTACTGAATTTAACTTAGGCATTTTGTTTTATATTAAGTTGAATTTAGTTTCAGTTGTAGTTTCAGCAACATAAGCACCTTCTTCCCTGACTCTCTTAGTGGATTTTTCTGGCTGATCTGCAGTCTTTAAAGTGTGACTAGTATCACTTTTCTTCACTGCATTTGTTAAAGTATTCTCCATCCACTCAGTATGATTTGCATATTTTTCTATTTATGGCTTTGTCTCATGAATGAAGGGAGTTAACTTAAATTTAACCCTTAGTTTACTTAAGATCCCCTATGGATCATATTTCCAAGGAAATATTTATTCAAATCTGAATTCCAATAGTTGTTTTGCTGCTTCTTTCTCTACATCCCTATGATTGCAAATGAATGACCCTATCTGATTTTTTAATTTGAACTGAGTTTTCTTCTTTGCTTCCATGAAATTTATAGAATTAGAGCTTAGGATTTTCTTGATATAATCCAAGGGAAAGATCCTCATTGAAACATGTTTGGGTAGCTTGTAAGGTAACAAATTTGACCCAAAAACTTTAATCTTAGTATGATTTTCATATAAGTACCAATGACCAACTTTATTTTGCTCTGAAAACTGTAAAATCTTCTTCATCTCATCACTAATCCTTGGCTGGTATGTATTTGTTAATATTTTGATCAATGGGTGGATGAATGAATCTGAAAACTCTGCATATGTGAACTTTGTGGACTCTTTTTTGATCAAAGAGGTCCAGAAAATAACTGATAGAGGATTTCCCTCTACATCAAGCTTTTGAAGAGAAAATGAGAATTTATCCGCTTGGAAATATAAGAACATGTGGAGGAGGAAAGAAGTGTATTTGAACACTCCTTCAATTAGCAATTTAATCAATTGATCATGGATATTATCTGCAATATAACTAGCATAATCAAAGATTACGGATGGGGGTTGTCCTGGGCTAAAAGTAGATAAGAAACCCAAGATGGATTCATTTGTGTGTTCATCAATTAAGTACCCTAGGATGAAGGAAAGCATGGAAATCACATGCCTTGAACATTCTGGGAATCTGGAAGTGGAATATGGGGGATTTATTTGAGGAATCTCTACATGCAAAGGCATAAATGTCTGGAAAACCATGAATCTCTTGGGAAAATCAAGGCCAATATACAACTTGGTAAGGGCCTCTATGGATAAAGGGACTGCTTGAGGATCAGGCTAGAGGGGTAGTATCTGGTTAATGGATTCAGCAGTAATGGTGAGAAGCACTTCTTTGTTGTCATTTACGATGGCTCTCTGCTCAGGCACATAATACTGCTGACATAGCCTAATGAACTCTTGACATGGATAAGTTAATGGAACAACATATTTGGGAAAGTGGGATTCCCAAATATGGACTTCTTCTTCATTATCTAAGGACTTCTCATAGCTCCAGCTATGAATATCTAGCAGATTAAACTCAACAATTGGGTCTGCTATTTTATAACCAATATCAGCTAATGGAATGTGCTCAGTGTCTATGACAGGGGGTTGTAAAGGATTTACAACAATAGCAGTCTTAGAAGTCATGGCTGGAGTTCATTTTGGCAATTTGGAGCCTTCAGGATTGCTAGAGCTCTGCTTTTTAGGAATTTTGGCTACTTCTGCAAGTTTAGACAGTTTGCAGAAGTAATTTTACTTTAGAAGAGGTTTCTTGGATAAAAATGGGAAAAATATGGGCTTATCTTGGGTTTTTCTCTTTAATTTTGGATTCTCAATAGGATTTATTGGCTTTTACTGGTTTAGACACAAGAAACAGGGGTTTCTTAGGCTTTTTATTGAGAAATTGGGCTAAAAATCACTTAGAGATTGGGAACAAAGGTTTTTAGGATACCTTCAAAGGATTTTTGGCTTAATTTGGAGTTTAAACAGTTTATAGAAACTATTAAAAAACTCACAATTTATTTTAGAAACAACATGCAGTAAAAAACAGGGTTTTTGAGGAAAATTTGCCAGGGTTTGGCCTATTTTTTTGGATTTTTGATAAAGTTTAGTGGTTGGTTTTTAAGCTCTAATTGAAATTATCCTTTTAAAGGGCTTTTAAAATTTGAAATAGGTCTAAATTTCAGAGAAATACCTATTATATGCAGGTATAAGGTTTCGAGGAGGTTTCTAAGGTTTTGAACGGGTCAAATGGATTTCTTCTGATCTTTTGGAGCAATGTCTGAGTTCCTCGGCAATATTCAATGGTAACAGGTTTGAAATTTGTGGTCTTTGGCTCAAAAATGATATAAAATGCTTGTTTTACAGTCGGGGGGCTTTATACAGAGTTTATTGTACATATTAGGGCAAACAATGCCAGTAATTAATGAAGGTCAAGTCAGACGGGGAGGGTGGTGTTGGGCTTCAAAGAGTCAAAAACTAGAGTGTTTGTCGTGCACCATTTCAGTGGTAAGTAGTTTTGGAGCAAACCCACGCGATCCAATGAGAATTGAGCACGTGGAGGAGAGAGGAAATCCAAATACTGCCCATTTCACATAGAAATGAAATGAGGAAATACGTGCAAGTTTATTTGCGATATTGGGTTTCAACCGTCGGATCTTGGGGTTTGATTGTGAACGGCCCAGATTTGATATGAAATCTGCGTTGGGATTGGTGAGTGGGGCCGGGGTCTAATATGAGTGGCGGGGATGGGTTTTAAAACTTTAGAAATAGATGTTTTAATAAGTTTTAAAACCTTGGGTTCAAATGATATGCGGAGAGGTAAGGTTCATATGTTAATTTAAACATTAGTCAATGTTTTAATTGTACATATGGGCGCGGATTTTTCATTTATATATTTTTTCAACCTTTAACAGTTGTTTTAAAACTATAGGGGGCGGGATATTTATATTATAGATAGGTTTAAACCAATGGGGATATGGTGGGGTTTTAATATTGTGCACATGGAGTATTTAAAACATTGGTTTAAAATAAAATAAAAGGTTTTTGTGGGTTTATTTAAGATAAAAGGGATTTAATACTATACGGGTGGGTGTAACTTTTAGGGAATTAATATATATAGTTAGTAGTTAATATGAAATAAAAGGGTGAAGTGTAGGGGATATGAAAAACACATGTTTAACTCTAAAATAAAGTGTAAATAACATAGTTTGTCTTTGTTATATTACTTCACACTTTAACTTAGGATAAATGTATTTTTGAGGGTTTATGGATGATTTTTTTGAAAGGGAATGGAATTAGTTATTTAGGGTTTTAATTTTACAAAGTAAAAATGGGTTTTTACTTAAGAAAATGGATTAGGATTATGAAATGAAGGATAAATGTTGATGAATGTGGGTTTCTTGTAGGAATTCAATATTTTTAACCAATCATTCATCGAGCCTTGGGTCCGGTCCCAACAGAAGTCAGAGAAATTCTCTACGCCTTTTTTACTAATAGTTTAGAATACTGAATATTTGTAGGGAAGGGGAAATTAGTGATTTTTTCCCAATAATTCTTTATTACATGCTTGAAAAATTGTTTTCTACCTACCCATCTTTATTTCTAACATTTTTTTTCTTCATTTTCATGGGTGCATTTAGGCTTGCAACGCTAAATCAATTTTCTTTAAAAAACATACAAAGTAAGTCTAACCTTATTTCATTCGAGGGCTCAGATTAAACTGTTGAGCTCCTCATTTATTCTCTAACTATTCTACTGATTTGGCAAGTTTGTATTGTTTGACATATCTTTATTCTCTATCTAAAACATGAAATTCAAAGCATGAAAAGTTAATATTAAATTGTTTAACTAATCATGGATTATGGCATTTATTGACAATCTACACATAATCATTATTCTTGCAGTAAAAGTAAATGGTAGTGGCATTTTGACTTGCTCACTTTCAGGTCTTATTTTCATCTCTTTTTCTTTTGGGGTCTATCTTTTTTAAGTCCTTTGGTCTTTCTTTTAGGACTTTTTACCCTCTTTTCATTTTTTATTATTTTTTATTTTTCAAAATATGGGAAAACAACTTGCAGAAAGAAAGGTATGTAAATATTTACAAGACTATCATAGTCAATTCAAAAATTATGAATCCTATTATTATAGGACCCTAACAATATCAAAAAGAGTCTAAGGTAATTAGGAAGAGTTCACAGACAAACTCTGAGAGTTGGTATAAGTTAGCTTGAACCTCTATAAATTTTTAATCAGACTCTGAGAAACAAAATATTTATTTTTTCAAAAATTCTTAGGGGGTGCGTAGGTTGTTAGTACAAACCAGTGCTCATGCACACTGAATTAAACAGAAAGCGTGCGCAGATTTGTGCTCTATTTATCACATAAAACAACGCAAGGTAGAGAATCTTTTAAAGAAATAAACACAAGGAATTCAACCTTTTCGTGGATAAATACTATGGGTGATGAATACCATGATGCCACTTACAATACTATGGGTAAATTCCATGTGTGTATGAATACCATGGGAGGATAAATACCATGGATGAATGAATACCATGGATAGATTCCACTTGCAATACCATGGGAAGATAAATACCATGGGTGGAGGCCACTTTCCATTTGGATCATTCCTCCCTCCTTAAGAAACAGTGGTCCTCATTGCATGAAGTTCCCTCCTGAGAAGCCTTTGTTGAATATGAAGAACCACTGAAGAGAATGGTTTTGTGTGGTTAACCCATAACCGTGATGAATGAAGATTTGAGGATGGAGATACCCTGTAATTATTGTGACCAACTACGATACTAAGAGTGTGTGGCCTAACAAGTCGAATTTGATGAAGTGTGGGTTTGTGGATGACCCATAACCATGTCAAACAAAGATATGAGGATAGAGATGGCCTGTCATGCTTGTGACCAACTATGATACTAACAATGTGTGTCCTAGCAAATGGATTTCAATGACAAGGATTTTGTGCGGTTGACCCATAACCCTGATGTTGACTGTTGATGACGTAATAGGTGCCTATATAGTGTGGGGTGGGAGGGCACGTCTCCAAAGAACCCAAGTCAAATGCGGTATGATGGAACTGATGAATGAGTCTTTGAATGAGTCTTTGGGTGGATGTCACTTTCCATTTTGATCAACAAGATGCAACAACAACATATTCTTAAATAGTCATAAATAAAGTGATGGAACTTTGTTTATTGTTGAACCATGAAACCAAGTGAGGTCCCAAATAAAATTACCCTCCATTAGTACTCTTGAGAGCATAAATATTACATACTTAACCCACATCTAAGTAACCATGAAGTGAAAAATCTTCATTTTTGGGGTACCATAGACCAAAGTCTTGAGTTCCTTGTAGGTACTTGAATATTCTCTTAACTGCTTGGAGATGAGTTTCCTTAGGATTTGCTTGAAATTTTACAACAATTCAAACTACATGCATAATTTTTGGTCATGTACCTGTAATGTAAAGAAATTTTCCAATTATAAATAGGTATTCTTGTTCATTGACTGAAGGAGAATCACCATTTTAACTGAGATTGAATTTTGTTACCACCGGTGTGCATATCGGCTTACAGTCTTCCATTCCATATTTCTTCATAATTTGTTTGAGGTGCTTGGTTTGAGAAAGAAATATGCCATTCTTAGTTTGTTGAATTTGAAGACCAAGTAAGTATTTTAGTTCACCAAGTAGAGACATTTCAAATTATTGTTGCATAATTGAAGCAAATCCTTAACTCATAGATCCTACATTACTTCCAAATATAATGTCATCTACATAAAAAAAAACTATTAAAAGTTTATCTTTATCAATTTTTATATATATGTTGCTATTTGCAGACCCCTTTTGAAGCCTTGTTTTTGAAGGTACCTATTAAGACTATAATATCATGCATGAGGAACTTGTTTTAACCCATACAATGCCTTCTTAAGTTTTCACATAATATTTTTTATCAATGCCAAGAATGAACCCTTCATGTTGTCAAATATGGACTTATTCTTCTAGATCCCCATTTAAGAATGCATATTTAACATCCATTTGATATATTTTAAAGTTATTAAAACTTTAAACTGCAATAAAAATTCTTATGTATTCAATTCTAGATATAGGTGCATGTATTTCTTCAAAGTCTATCCATTCCTGTTGAGCATAGCCTTTGCATAAAATTAGTGCTTTGCTTCGAATTACTTCTCTATTTTCATTCATTTTGTTCTTGAACACCCATTTTGTCCCAATAACATTTTTATCATGAGGCCTTGGTACAAATTCCTATGTGTGATTCTTTTCTATTTGATCAAGTTATTCATGCATTTCCTTAACCCAACATTCATATTTTCTTGCTTGATTCACATTTTAAGGTTAAATTTGGATAGTAAGGCTAAGTAACTAGAAGTTCCAATAAGAGTTCTTCTAGTTTGTACTTTTGTTTCTTTTTAACCTATAATTTGAGATTCATGATGATTTTTCTGAACATACCTTGAAGGAGTCTTTCTGATGTTTTTGTATTTCCTTCTTCTGATGCTTCTGTATTTCCTTCTTCTACAACCTTTTGGTTTGTAGTAGGAAGAGGCTCGACATTTGCTGGTGCTACTCTTTTGGTACATGTGGATGCTTCATCAATTACAACATATATGCATTCAACAATATTTTGAAGCCTTTTGTTATAGCATTTATATCCCTGCTTCTAGAAGAGTTCCTCCATCAGCTCTAGATTCAAATTTTCCAATGTTATCATCATTTTTGTTTATGTAACATTTGCTTCCAAAAATTCTAAATTGCTTGATAGTTGCAAACTTACCATACCATAGTTCATATGGAGTTTTATCATTGTTTACCTGAACATGAGCTTCGTTAAGAATATTCACAGTTGTATGTGTTGCTCCCCCCCAGAAGGTATGTGGTGTTCCTGACTCATCAACAATGAATATGCAATTCTTTTTTCGATGAATTCTTATTTAAGAGAAAGTAGAAGGATTTTTGAACTCAAAGAAGTAAAAACTTCCTAAAACATTCCATAACAAAAAAAAAAATCATCAAGAAATCAATTTCATTTTGAAGCATAACCAATATCACTTTGTAATGAAAATATTCGTTGATTCAAAGCCAAAAATATACAATTTTATGAGCAAACAAGGTTCAATTCTTCAAAATAAAAAACAACTAGAAAAACCTTAAAAAATGTAAAAACTTTTGAAAAAATGAAATCTCTTTAACTAGCGATACTTATGAGTGTCCTTTTATGATTTCTTTCATCTGAAAGCAAATAAATCTATTTTTCACTTTAACAAGCAAAAATAATTTCATAAAAAACTACTTTTGAGACAAATCACACTTCGCTTATCTAGAAGTTTTACTTTTGCAAATGAGAAAAAACCAATCACTCAAACAAGAAGGACTAACAAGACACCTAGTAGATCTAGAGCGAAATGACAGAAAAACAATGATCTAGGTAGTAAATCTATTTTCCCAAAAAGAATAATTCATCAAACGATGGAAAACCCTTCCCGAAATTGCAAAATGGATGATTTATCAAAAAGACTCTAGGTAATTAGGAAGAGTTCATAGAAAAACTCTGAGAGTTGGTATAAGTCATGTTGAACCTCTAGAATTTTTTTATCATAGAGATAAAATATTTATTTTTTTAAAAATTCTCAAGGGGTGCGTAGATTTTCAGTACAAACAAGTGCTCATGCACACTGAATTAAACTGAAAACTTGCGCAGGTTTGTGCTCTATTTATCACATAAAACAGCGCAGAGTAGAGAAGCTTTTAAAGAAATAAAAACAAGGAATTCTAATTTAGAGGATCTAAATATTTGTAAACCCAACCACACTTATACATAGTCAAATTATAAAAGTTGGAAAGCTAAACCAAAAGAATAAAGAAAAAACTAATATTGTTCCCTAGCGGAGTCGCCAATTTGTTTTTTGGATAAATCCCTCTTGCAAACAAGAGCGATCTCCCTAGTATCCCAACAGATAATTAGAAGCAAACAACCATTTGAATATCTCTTTCCCTAAACTATTAGCATTCAGATTATCAAAACCTAAAATCAAGGAGGCAATGCTCCTACTTTTCAACGAGATGTTTAATGTAGACCTTTCCTTTCATCCCGAAGAAGTCCTTCAATGCTGAGAAGAACCTGCAATCACAAACATGCAAAGAATCAAAATCACCTACAATATATAATAATCCAAACACCAATTTAACTTAATGATCAAGGAGATTAATAATGTCATTGTTTTAATGAATCTAAAAATAACACAATGAGAAAAAGGGATCCATATGTATTATCAAGAATATAAAGAGCAATCTTACAACCTGAGCTTTAATGTCATATAGACTTCTCTTGTATGCCTTCACAATCATGCTCCTTGGTTTGACAATCTTTCCTCTTTAGAATGAACAACTTAGTTTTATCTCCAGTGAACTCTTATGTGCAAATATGTACAATATACCATCTACAATCTACCCTTAACCCTGAAATTTCAGCTCAATTTATAGGAGAAATTGAGGAGGTTTCAGATCCATTAATAGAGGGATAAGATCCTCTAATAAAGGGATTAGGGTTCCTTCATCCAAGAGGATAAGTTCCATGAGTGGAGGGATATTGCTTGAATTGGTGCGACTGAGGAGGATTTTAGTTGGAAGAATAGGTACCCAACTATGCTTCTAGAAGTTACTTTACGTGTTTACTTTCTTTTACATGGGGTGTGCAAGTTTTATGGGCAAACAGATCACAGATCCACAGATAAATTTGGGAATATCAGCACATGCACAGAAAGTGACCATAAAAATCATGCAGGAAAACGTTAAGATTTTTTAAGAGCTTTTTCCCAATTCCCAAGACTTGGTTCAGGAATATAAATGCTTTGACTTCTAAGGAAGCATGAGTATGGATGGTGATAGATCCATATTGACAGTCAAATTTCATGGTGAAAAAATGACGTGTAACATAAATATTTTTGCAACTTGTTCCTTTGAAGGAACATACTCCAGTTTTATCTTTTGTTCAAGTACTTGTTCTCTCAGAAAATGATATTTTATTGGCATGTGCTCGATTTTTGGGTGCATGAAAGAATTCTTAGAGATGCTTATGGAAATAGTATTGTCACATAGAATGGGCATAGGTTGAGGACAAGAGACTTGAATGTCTAGCAATGTTTGCATCATCCATAGTAGATGAGTACAACAGATGTGTTATCACAAAATTGTACTTAATTGGCTGCTTATCAAACAACTCTATGTAACTGTTTCAAACCACTTCTAACTAAATATTAGCCTCTTCAGTTTGAGAGGGCTCTCTCAAGGGGGTTTTATGATATTAAATAATGATAGTACTAGATGGCTAACTCTATGAGAAATGTAACTTGTTTTTATGTTTGCAAGCTGAAAATAATGCAGGCTTGCTACTGGAATTGGGCTTATGGATTCAAAAATCAGTAGTCTCAGTGGCAAGGTTTCTTGACATGGAAGCTGAGGCAGATAGAGGTTTTTAACAAAGGTAATTCACTCATAAAACATAGGAAAACATAGTCATTTCATTACTAAAGGAAGTCAGAGAATAGAGTTATGAATTCTGCGTAATAGAAATGAAATATACTGCAAGTGGTAAAACATAAAGATGTAGATCAATAAGACATTAAAAACCTCACAATAATCTCAGGTCTTTCAAGAAGAAAGTCACTATGTATTACTGATATAATTCAAATACATAAAGCAGCAGTTTGGTGCAAAAAATCTCTAACCCTCACTACTTCGATGCTTTGTCTTTAAATAGACTTTCTTTACAACAAGGATGATCTGCCTAGTGGCTAGACCATCAAATTATCCTATGACACATCATATAATTGAAAGACATAACTCCTAACAGAAAACTGACAACTATACCTTAAAGAAATCATCTTCTAATAGGACTCTAACTCCTATTTATTACATAACTCTACCTTATCTTGTGAAACGGTTACATGACAGTTACAAAATAAGCATCACATGCTCTAAATATACATGATAGGTTCATTACCACTTTACATATTTAAGACTCTCCTAGACATGTGGAACATAACTCTATTTTTAAGGAATGCATAACCTTTATCTTCAAAGAGTGCTTTGGCTGATGACCTGTCTCCACAGCACTTCCTTCGAGTCATAAAATTTTTGATGATAAGCTCCCTTGACATGTTGGAGGAGTCCAACTATCCAAAACTTCCATTAAGATGCTCCAAAACCTTCAAAAATAGCTCGCTACGAAAACATGACAATTTCATAGCGAGTTTTGGTAGCGTTGAAAAAGTAGCTTCTGCACCCAACAAATTCTCTCCTTTGCAATTCCATGGTGTCAACCAAGTCATGACACATCACCACCATCAATCTCCCTCCTTGAAAACTACAAAAAGTGACTTTAGTGGCAAAAAGGCTACTACAAGTTTTTTCGTAGCATTTTCCTCGCTTTAAGCCTAGGAAACGCTACAAAACTGTGTAAAAGTGCTGAAATTTCACCTTTCAAAACTGTCTTCACAAAATGACCTCCTTCTGCAAAACTTTGATTTTCTGCATGTTATGGGCCTTCTAAAGCATATTCAATCTCAGCTTATGGTTCTTGTGGTTTTTCCTCCTCATTTATGATAAATTGAGCAATGGGCTCATCAACCATAGTCATCTTCAAACCTTTCTTTTCCGACTCTTCATGAATCAACTCCATTTGCTGCTCTAAGTCTTTCACTTGATCCTTCAATGTCGTGTTCTTGGCTTGCAAGTGTAGATTTAACTTTTTGATGTGCTTGACCTCTCCTCTTAGTGGTTGAGTCCACTTTATCAGTTTTTCTGAATCGTCCAAGGTCTTTGAGACACTTGTGACTTGATCCTCCCAAATCTTGCTCATTTGTTCAAAATGGATCCTTTTAGCTCTATGCTTATTTGCCTCCTCAAGACTGATATTTCTTCCCTTGCCTCTTTTAACTGCTCCTTAAGGGTTTCTACCTCTATCTTTTCAATGATTTTCTCTTTACCCTTCTTCTGTTTGATGATCAGATCTTCTTTTATAGGTGAGGAGAGGTCTATGATGTTTCGTTGTGGTTGAGTAGTTTCATTAACCTTCTGAGCTTCTTTACTGCTTTCCAAAACCTTTCTTGCATGCCTAGTCATTAGTTTTCTAGGCTGAAACATGAATCCAGCATCATCACCTGCAAACTCTAGTTGTTTAGTTGTTTTGCCTTTCTTAAGCTTCCTTCCTCCCTCTTCAACATCTTCAGCTTGGATAATGGGAGTTTCCTCAATATGCACTACTACATTTCATGAAATTCCGACACCTCGTTTTCCGACGCTTTTTGACCAAATGTCGGAAATTTTCCCAAATTTTTTCCATCCCGCCCGAAACCGTCGCTATACCGACGTCTATAGAAAAGTGTCGTAATACCGACACTTAAACTAGTGTCGCAATTACGACGTTTAAAGGAAGACGTCGCAATTGCGACACCTTGGCCCAAAGCGTCGCTATTGAGACGACTCTAAACGTCGCAACGACGACACAATGTCTAGGTGTCGCCATTGCAACGTTTGGAGGCACCGTCCTAATAGCGACGCCTTTTCCGCCGTCGGTATAGCGACAATTATTTTCGCGCTACATAAAAATACCAAACTTATATGGGCGCTACATAAAAATTTGAAACTTATATGCGCGCTACATAAAAATGTTTGGTATTTGTCGCAATAGCTACGTTTGATATCACGCGCGCATTCGCTCTCTGCTCTTGCAGAACAGCATTTGCGGTCAGCATTCGAGCTCAGCTCTTGCAGAACAGCATTTGCCCTCGACATTCGCCCTCAGCGTTCGCCCTCAGCTCTTGCAGAACAGCATTCGCCCTCAGCGTTCGCCCTCAGCTCTTGCAGAACAGCATTCGCCCTCAGCTCTTGCAAAATGGTAAGTTCTTACTGTAGGCCCTTCCTCCTATAGTAGGGTTGACTCTATTTGGGTTTTTTTGGTCAATTCCATTGGATTTTGTTAGGCTGTAGGGTTCTCTGTAGATGTCAAGAGTCAAGATTCATACCCTCTATTATCTTCATCACCCAATACAAGATTTAAATTTTTCCCAAAGAAACGCTTATTAATTTGGCAGCCATTATTTCTCCCTGCTTTAAAAACCCTACATTTAAATGAAAACAAGCATTGCATTTCAACTACAAAAATCTATTAGTGTTCAAATGTACATGTGTGCTACATTAACGTATGATATCACACGCACATTCACCCTCCGCTCTTGCAGAATAGCATTCGCCCTCGGACACCATTCGCCCTCGGCATTCGCCCTCGGCTCTTTGAAACGACATTAGCCTTGACATTAAGACGAGGAAAATTCTGCACGACATTCTGCACAATTCCACTCGGCTCTTTCGGAAACTGACATTCGCCACCGTCGCCCTCAGCTCTTGCAGAACAGCCTTTGCCCTCAGCATTCGCCCTCAGCGTTCGCCCTCAGCTCTTGCAGAACAACATTCGCCCTCAGCGTTCGCCCTCAGCTCTTGCAGAACAACATTCGCCCTCAGCTCTTGCAAAATGGTAAGTTCTTACTGCAGGCCCTTCCTCCTATAGTAGGGTTGACTCTATTTGGGGTTTTTTGGTCAATTCTATTGGATTGTGTTAGGCTGTATGGTTCTCTCTAGATGTCAAGAATCAAGATTCAATACCCTCTATTATCTTCATCACCCAATACAAGATTTAAATTTTTCCCAAAGAAACGCTTATTAAATTGGCAGCCATTATTTCTCCCTCCTTTAAAAACCCTACATTTAAATGAAAACAAGCATTGCATTTCAACTACAAAAATATATTAGTGTTCAAGTGTACATGTGTGCATCACTTGTGTAGGGTATTCCTTTTCCACTTTCACATTATCCAAGAATGTGTGCCGTATAGTTCATATTTTTTGTGATTTAGATTATCTTGAAAAAGGAAAGGTAAATTATTTCCCATGGAAAAAGAAGGTTTTCCCTTTTTATAGGTTTTTTGGACTTACGTGGAAAAATTTATGGTATGCCTTTCATATTATGTAGTTTAAATTTGAATTAACAGATTATTCTACATGAAAATATAATTACCTATGTGATGTCCTTCATCACTAATTAAAATTATAGGCTTTCAGTTTCCTAGACTCTAACTCATCTGATGCTAAATTCTAGGTTCTCATTGGTGGATCACTCTTCCATTGATTTCCTTTCCCTCTGGATCTTGTCATACTTTAAAAGTCATCAATGATACATATATTATTTCAGGTATCCCAAAAGGCTTTATAGTAGAACATATTGTGAAGTGTTTTTGACACTTGAGGATTCTTTTTAGAACTGCAACGTGGTCTATGCTATCGAGTTATATATCAAGCAACTTGTCCTTAATAACCACACTATGAGGTAGGTTCAACAAGTTTGAACTTGTTGGGACATAGCATATGAAGTTGTGTGATGAGTCCATATCACGAGTCTATTATGGTGAAAAAAGTGAAGACATGTAATGATAGTTATTATGTTAACATTACTAGAAACATTTTCGAAATTATCCATGCTATCAAGATGTCAAAATTCCAGGCATTAGGTGTCAATACTCGTAGCTAATAGATAATAATAATAATATAAAAAAATCACAACTTTATTCTTGAAATATGATTGTTGCACATTGGTAACCTAGTTCATGAGTTACTATCACCCAAAGACTGCAAAACAAACTTAAAATATAAATTAAACCAACATGAGAATCCAACTAAGGGTTTCTCGACAAAATCATGCCATAACCTGGCATTTTGAAACCCAAATTTGAATCCATCATAAGTAATAAAATGCAAACTCACATGGATTTTCAATGCATGTTGCATGCTACACTTATTCTCTGTCTAGATATCATTTTTTAAATGGAACCATTAGTCAAGCCCACAGTCCTTTTTATGTGAAAAATTTCAGCTCTATTTGAGCTCTTTTTTTCTCCAGCACCTCCATAAACCAGTGTTACACGGTCTCGCCCCCCCACGTAGGGGTCTAGATTCCTCACCCACCAAGCGCCCGGGGTCTTGGGGACTTCTAAGTGTTTCCCTCACCGTCCCCTCTTTTAGCCCCTTTTGGTTATGGTTTCGTGTTAAAATTTGATGTGCCTTGTATGTTGAAGACCAGTGATTACGATTGAATGGTGTGGTTGATCTTGATATATTCGATCGAAGTTGGATGCGAGAGACTAGTGGGGACGTACTTAAAACCTTCTGCTCATTTAGCAAATCTATAAAGTGATATGTTTAGTATTCATACCTTTGTTATGTTTCTGTGTTTATGTTTCAGACATAACTTATTTGCGTTTAAGTTTTATGTTTCAGACTTGAGTTGTAAACTTCAGTTTAAACTCTATTTTGAATCTTGATATATTATGTCATATGATATCTTAAACTTTATTTTCATTGTACATTGTTAGTAGTTACATTAATGATTATATAGTTACAAACTTACAAACTTACATGCATGATTGTATGATGTATGTTTTAACTTTTAACTTTTAAATTTGTTTCAATTATATGATTCATCATTCATCGATTTGTAATTTTATCATTTATGATTTATCTTTAATGATGCAAGTGTATGATGACTGTATATACATTCCTTGCAAAAATATAGTTACATTTTAAATATTAAATTTTATAATTTTTATGACCCCGACGTCCCCCCACGTTTCCTGAAAATTGGTAGGGAGTTTTTGCATAGGCCGCTCTCGCGCTCCCTCGTCCCCTCGCTCCCACCTCCAGGGGACTTGGTGGAACATTGCCATAAACATATGCAAACATATATCATGATCTTGGGTGATGAGTCCATATCACGAGTCTATTATGGTGAAAAAAGTGAAGACATGTAATGATAGTTATTATGTTAACATTACTAGAAACATTTTCGAAATTATCCATGCTATCAAGATGTCAAAATTCCAGGCATTAGGTGTCAATACTCGTAGCTAATAGATAATAATAATAATATATAAAAATCACAACTTTATTCTTGAAATATGATTGTTACACATTGGTAACCTAGTTCATGAGTTACTATCACCCAAAGATTGCAAAACAAACTTAAAATATAAATTAAACCAACATGAGAATCCAAGTAAGGGTTTCTCGACAAAATCATGCCATAACCTGGCATTTTGAAACCCAAATTTGAATCCATCATAAGTAATACAATGCAAACTCAGATGGATTTTCAATGCATGTTTGCATGCTACACTTATTCTCTGTCTAGATATCATTTTTAAATGGAACCATTAGTCAAGCCCACAGTCCTTTTTATGTGAAAAATTTCAGCTCTATTTGAGCTCTTTTTTGCTCCACCACCTCCATAAACCAGTGTTACATGGGGTCTCGCCCCCCACCTAGGGGTCTAGATTCCTCGCCCCCTCGCGCTCCGGGGTCTTGGGGACTTCTAGGGGATGTTTCCCTCATGCCCCCTCACGTCCCCTCACCGCCCCTTTTAGTTTATGGTTTCGTGTTAAAATTTGATGTGCCACTTAGCATATTTGAGAATCCAAGTGATTCTGATTCGGATGGTGACATGGTTGATCTTGATATATTCATGCAGAAGTTGGATGCAGAGACTAGTGGGGCATTAACTTGAGCATTTATGCTCATTTATCAGTATGATGATATCATTTGATATTCATATGTTATGTTTTATGTTTTATGTTTCAGACATAACTTATTTGCGTTTAAGTTTTATGTTTCGGACTTGAGTTGTAAACTTCAGTTTAAACTCTATTTTGAATCTTGATATAATATGTCATATGATATCTTAAACTTTATTTTCATTGTACATTGTTAGTAGTTACATTAATGATTATATAGTTACAAGCTTACAAACTTACATGCATGATTGTATGATGTATGTTTTAACTTTTAACTTTTAAATTTGTTTCAATTATATGATTCATCATTCATCGATTTGTAATTTTATCATTTATGATTTATCTTTCATGATGCAAGTGTATGATGAGTGTATATACATTCCTTGCAAAAATATAGTTACATTTTAAATATTAAATTTTATAATTTTTATGACCCCGACGTCCCCCCACGTTTCCTGAAAATTGGTAGGGAGCTTTTGCATAGGCCGCTCCCGCTCTCCCTCGTCCCCTCGCTCCCACCTCCAGGGGACTTGGTGGAACATTGCCATAAACATATGCAAACATATATCATGATCTTGGAATCCATTACATATGTATGTGCCAATGTTCCATAATCTTTCCCCATCATCAATTTAAGAAATTTCCATTGACTATCAAATTATGGAGGGGGGGAACTTTTTGCTGCAACATTTGGCTCAAAATCAGGGACCATATTCGTATGAGGTGAATGAGAACTATAGATATTTGAAGAAGTAGATTAGTGCCTTTTTCTCTGGCCATGGAGTCATATACAGTCATCCATCACAAAAATTTGTCTTTGTTCATTCTCACCTTGAAAGTTGCAAAAAATCATGCCCTAATTGAAACGACACTAAATTTGAAAGATATAATAAAAATGCAAGCTAGAAGTGCCCTATTAATACAAAGGGAAAACCTTCCTACCTACCTTAACTGAGATAAATTTTTATTGAATAGGAAACATGATATTTCCTATGGAGTTGATACAACAACTTGTTAAATGTATGGGACTAAATCATGCATTTGATTTCCAGGGAAACATGCGCATGAAGAGAAAAAGTGCAGAATTAATGGAAAATCCATACATGCCACTTATAAAAACTACACCGAAAGGTCAAAAAATACTTAAGGCCTTAACTTAATTTGAATCAAAAATGACAAAACAGGATTAGTGAAAACACGAGAGTGGTGTGGGTGAACAACATAAATAAAAAGTGAAGATACCTTTCCCCAAGATGCCTTTGTCACCGTTGTATGAAAACATGTTTTCCTTTCCCTTTATACATGCAAGTGAATGCATTATAGGTATGGTGTTTTCCCAGAATAGGAGAAGCCTGCTTAAATATATCATTTGTGGATTGAATGTTTGGGTGCCTTAATGTGCAATGACATGTTTCCAGGACTGAATTCAATGCAAGGCATATTTGAAACTCTAACTCTGTCTTCCGGTGTCTTATTAGAAATTATTTCAGTTTTCATTTTGTGTTTTCAATTTAGATATTGTTTTCAAGTTTTTACATTTATAATTTTATTGCAATGTGGCAGACTGATCAGAGCAGTGCAAGAACAAACCCGAGACGGGATGATCACGGAAAGAGGCCAGCGGAAGAACATGTAAAGTGCCAGCATTGCTCTATCTTTAGGTATTTTAGTTATTTACATAATTGAAATAATATTAATTTTGTTCAAATATGCAGACACCTAGCCATGGTACGCCTGATGATTCCCTTTTTGAGGAAGAGCTTTTTTCATCCCTATCTTCAGTGTTGTTGTTGCAAAAAAAGGCACGAGATGCAACGTCGGAATTTAATGCTTTGATAGATGCGCCTCAAACACCTGAAACAGAAGAGAGGATACAACATCTTATGAGGCGGCTAAATAGATATCAGGTAATAATAAAAAGTCAAAAGGATATTTTTTTTGTTCTGCATGAGATGAATTGTGATAGTTTGATTTTTAATTTTTACATTGACTAAACTAACAAAAAGTTCTTTTGTATGTAGCGTCTTCTGGCATTTGCTGAACCCGGTGTTGGTGGTAGTGGGACACAAGGGCAAGAGATTGCCCAAGAACCCTCTCGTACACCTTCTACTCCTTTAGGTGCTAGCCAAGAAACACACCCTGCCCAAGCTGACACCCAGCCAACTGCTGAACATGTTGGCAATGATGAGGCTGATATGGCCAGCTACATTATTGCGTTTCCTGGAGCTACACGTGTCAGCTCCACAGGGACCATTAATGGCACGTTGTTGGTGAACGATGAGGGTGTCCTATAAAGCATGTACAACTCCCAGGTAAATTTTAATATTTTAACTATTTCATGTACTTTATCTAAAACATATTTATCATGATTTTTATTTTTAAATTAATGATAATATCTTCTTTTTCTTTTGGTTTTATTATGTGTAGGAAACAATGAGTTCTACGGGATTCTGGAGAGCCATGCGTTGGTAATTTTTGGCCCAACCATACGTACAGGGTGGAATTCCCAGAATTCCAACCTGAAAAAAGAACTTTTAGATTATCTAGAAGCCCTTTTTGGGGTCGGCACATTTGACAGAAAAGCGGTGGCTCAAGTAGCCGGCAAATATTTGAAATATACCAGGGACACCTATAGGACGCAATTGCAATTTAACCCTAGATATGAGCGTCCTCTCGCAGTTTCAGAGAGTGAGTGGAGAGCACTCATCCATGGCGGAAAAGAGAAAAGGGCAAAGAAAGAAGGAAAAATGCCAACTGGACCCGCAAGGTAAATTACAACTTTAATTCAATAGCTTTAATTTTCTTTATGTCTAAAATAAAAGTGTGCTACGTCATATCTGACTTCAAAATTTTGATGCTAGGTTGCCTGACACCTCAAAGGCAACCAAAGCTAGGATAGAGAAAAAGGGCCATCACAAGCTCGGCCAGGGTGGCTACTTGAAATTAGCTGCAAGAATTGTAATTAAGTAGCTAAACATCTTATAATTAATTGTATCGCCTTCCAACGTTTTTGTAATCCTATGAGATATGATTAAAAATACACAATCATATGTAATGTAGGGTGATGACTTCGGAACAGAAACTACAGAGGAAGATAAAAATATCGCTTTCCGTTTTGGCTATCAAGCTGTAGTTGAACGTCGCAGAAGCTTGGGGCAGGTCCCAAGATCTACAATGCCCGATAAGGTAAAACATTAACCTTTCAATATTTTTGTTTTCGTCCATAAATTTAATGTCTAACAACTTTGTTTAAATCAGGGGAGCAACACTACCGACGAGGTAAATAACCCAGTTTTAGAGCCAGATGTAGATGATCCTCTCGTGCAACCTGATCATTGTAGTGGGGACCGGGCCGACAATGCTGCTATCAGTGAGGGCCGTGACGGTAATTAATTTCCACTTATAATTTTTTCTAATTATACCTTGATGGTTGTCCTTATAACGTTTTTTGTTTAAATGAGAGAGAATGTTTCCCTTGAGGATCTTACCACCAGAGAGGAAGACAGGGCAACAGTCTCAACGGCGACAACTGGTGCACCAGGTAAATAATCTCATTGCAATTTTTTTTATTAATATTACCGAACTAGTTCAATGATATTTAAAAAATGATAATTAAAATTTAATTATTATCTGTTTTTGGAGGCGATGCCCCGTCACTGGATGAAACCAGACATCGTGACAATGCAACTAGGTCAGCGGCGACAACTGGTGCACCAGGTAAATAATCTCATTGCAATTTTTTTTATTAATATTACCGAACTAGTTCAATGATATTTAAAAGCTGACAATTAAAATTTAATATTATCTGTTTTTGTAGGCGATGCCCCGTCACTGGATGAGCCCAGACATCGTGAATACGCAACTAGGTCAGCAGTGCGGGTTGAAAGGCACGAAACAGGAGCAGAGCACGATGATATTGATGATGTAATTAGGAGCTTTAAAAATAGGAAGATGAAAAAGAAAATTTGACAATGTAAAATATTGTATTATTATAAGACAAACGTTACCATACTTGGAACATTTTTTTGCGTTATATAAAAAACTCATTTATCATACTATTTTTATGTCAAGCATTAATTGCAATGTTTCCTTGCGTACTTTTTGTTGAATTTTTTTTTACTAGTTATTGAATATTTTTTTTTATGCTCATGAAAGTAAAAAATGAAATATAGATTGGGTATTGGGGAATTGAGAGTGATGTGAGGGGGGAGGGGCCATAAGAGCTCCCACCTTCACGTGGTTGGCCATTTTTAGTAGAGAATAATTTATTGGAGCGATTTAATCTTGGAGAAAACCTCCCTCGATCCAACGTAGCAACAAAAAAGTCACTGTTGACTTAGTTGCTACTCTTTCAGATCGTGGGAGGCTTGTTCCAAGTTCATGCGACTCCAATAAATTGTTCTTGAAATGAAGAGGAGATTATTCAAGTATGTTTTGACATTTTCAACATATGTTCTAACATTATCATAAGAATGCATCTTAGAGTAAAAAATACTACATCAATTACTTGTATTTATTGTATAGATAATGATGGATTTTGATTGACTTGGCAGTGCAGGTACAAATCCTCTTGCATCATGAGCAATACAACTTGTCAACCAGGGTCATGTCCGGGATATTTTTGCTTGTGCACTTGACCAGGTTCGTAATGTCACATTTTGTAAGTTCCTTTACAGTTCATAATTCAATATTAAGCTTGTTCATGATTATTATCTAGGTTTTTTGTATGTGTTTTTTCATCTATTTGATTGTAAGCAACTATGCATGTTTTCTGTTGTTCACTATGATTTCTCCCATTACCACTCCCAGGATGAATCCGACTTTATTGTTACATAGGTTACTTTATTGTTACTATGATTTCTCCATTTACGATTTCATAGGTTACATCATGTAAAGTTGTCAATCTCGGGTTGGTGATGAGCTTTAGTTCTCCAGATTTGGGGCTTTTCTGATATTTTCTCCCTCATGTCATTCCTGCATCACCTCGTTGTTTGAGCATGCCAATTTTCTACCACTTGTACCAATTGGCACATGTCAATCTCTGAGTGGTGCCACATTTCACCTATTTTCGGTGAGAGTTTAGGGTTTCTCTAACATAGCTTCAGAAATCCGATTCAGTGCCTGCTTGAATATTGTCACATAATACTTATGGTTTGGATTGATGAGCATGTTCTGAATGGTTGTTTGATTCATAAGAACCACCCATAAATCTCCCTTCCTCTAACACACAGAAAATAAAAATTTCTTTGACAGGAGACAGAGTTTCAATACTTTGAAAACAAACTTCTATTCCCTTCAATAACTCAAAAAAAAACTATTACACTACTTCCTCATTGAGAGGGATTACAAAATTATGACTGCTACAAAACGCAGTGCATAAAACCAACTCACTGTCTGTTCAAAACAAACATACTCTGTCTCTAAAACACTCTGTTGTGTTTTTCACTTTCGCACTGCTGTGCATACACACTTAAAAGTTTACACTCAGTCTTTCACTTTTTACACACTGCTGTGTAATAAAAAATTTATGTATTGTCTATAAAAAAAACTACCAAGCTTTTTTGTCCTTTTTTATTTTTATATGCCGTAACATATAAAACATATTATAATAAAACCTCTTTTTAAAAAAATAAAATTAAAACTAAATTCTATGGCCCACCTTTCATTTCGCATATGATATATATATAACATATGTTTAAAACATATGTATATATTAAACTATCAAAACATTAAAGAACCCTTTCAGTCGGACTTCAAAAGTCTGAATAGATTGAATTTCAAACCAAATTCGCGTTCCAAAATGGGATGCTGACGTCTGCCTAATTTTAACTCGAATTCTCAATCCAATGTGCCCTATAAAAAATTCGGGTCCGGTTTTCAGGTTTCCAGATTCCCTTCAATTTCATGCGATCCAATATTAATGCTCCACGTGTCCTCCTTTTGAATTTACAAAACTGTCGGGTAAATTTCTGTTTGTTTAATTTCTGGTTGGTGAATTGCGTTAATGCTGGCTGTTGTGTTTAAATACAATCCTGTACAGAAATATGGCTGTGGCCGTCTACAAAAAAAACTTGCGGGAATTTTAAATGCTGAATTAAATTTCTGGATGGCATGCAAGCAACCTCCAAAAAAAAATGTTGCTGCTGCATCCGTCCTTCTGCTGCAGCAGTTGAAGTTAAAATTCAACAGCACGGGGTTTAATAAGTGAGGGTGTAAAGGTAACTTTTTGTCGATAGTACTGGATTAAGATCATCTATTCATTTTTGTAGGGTCTTATGGTGTTTGGTTTTTTAGTTCTGGGTTGGGCTAATTGAGTCTAAGATAGTTTTTGAGTGAAAAAATTGCTATCGGGTATTAAAAAAATTTGGTTCTTTTGTCAAAATTTATGAGCTTGTTAGGAAATACAAAACTGACAATGGTTGTATCTTAAATTTGTGGAAAATAATTTGAAATGAAACCTTTTTGTTTAGGTTTTTGCAGCAGGTGCAAACCCCATTCAAATTACTAGGGGCATTGACAAGACAATAAAGGCCCTTGTTTCAGAACTCAAAATTTTGTGAAAGGAGGTAAACGCTTGCCTTTTGAGTAGGCTGGTTTTCCTTTTTGCTGATGGTTTGGTGTATCTAATTGAATTAGTTGCCTAAGGTATTTTTGGTTGCAAACTCCTTTTCATTTTTCATACGGTATTGGCCTTGTGGAATACATTTGATTGTGTGGTCTTGTTAGATCTACAACATTTGTAGTTGTTTAGTCTTATGGCCGAGGTGCACTTTTATTATGGAAATAGTTGATGCAATATTGTCATTTAATCCTTACTGCAGGGTAGCATGTTGAGAAGTTTTTGTGAAACATTTGGTATTCAAAATGACACTTGATCCTATACAGCATCATGCACTTGACTTCAAAATTTATATTCAAAGTGTGCCAGACAATTCTTGCAAAATTTCAAATATTTAGGTTGTTTTAAACAATTATCTTTTTCATGTATTAGATGCTGAAAATGTGAAAAAGACTTTGGTATGAAACCAACTGGTGAATAATTTCCAGCACAACAACCACTTCCAAGACATGATTTAGAAGTAGAACAAATGTGCTTATGAAGCATAGAAAGATATCCTTGATGCATTGTCAATGTTTGGCTAGGGTTATTTTGGAGAAAATAACTCCTTATTCCTAGAATAGTGATCTTCAATACAAGTAAATGCCAGAGAAGAGAGATCATCGTGTGACGCAACAAAACTGAAATTGGACCCCCAAGGAGAGCTGGTGTGTCTACAATCGCTCTGTCGGCATTTTCCCTTGGTGTACCCCGTTCTTTTCCTCCAGCCTGAGTCTTAATTGACTTCTTCTTTCTTCGGGTTTATTTATCAAATTCGTAGAATTTGATAAATAAATACTATCCACAATGGTTGGACTTTAATTTATATTCACGACTTTATATTATCTCCAATCCTTATAACCAATGTTTAACTTTCAACACTTTGTATTTATACTCCACGTTTCTTTTTAAATAAATAACTTGTAGTGAACTTTCAGCTCTATATTTCACCACCCAGCCTTACAACAATCACCCTCCAGACTTATGCTAATTATCCGCCAATCGTATAATTAAACAATTTCATTATACTCCGGCCCCACCTATATATATCAATAACCAATCAAACACTCGTATCGTACCTGGCTATCCTCCGCACACCTTAGTTAACCTCAGGGCAAGTTCAACGTGCGACCACCGTCCGATGGCCCTTCTCCAAATCAACGACTCTTGGCAATTTCGCTCGGCTTCCAACGTCGGGCTTTAACGTGCGATGGCGTGGGTTAAACGGTTGTTTTCCAGGGTCACTTCGCCACGTGTCGCATTCCCTATGGAATCGCTCGTGAATAGGAAATACCGCCTACTCCGCAAAAGCGGTGCGATATGGGCAACCCGCTTTTGTGATTCCGCTAGTGGTTTTGGTAGAGGGCTTGACCACGGGTTCCGAAAGCACAACAATTTTGTCTCTTTATTAAGCGGGATTTTAATATGTGTATTATCAAAAAAAACCAACACAAATTTTATAAGAAAATTGTTCAAAAGTCGAGCCCGCCGGACTTCAAACGGCGATAAACCATAATTCAAACCAAATTCGCGTTCCAAAATGGCCTGCTGACGTCGGCCAATTTTGTGACGTGAATTTCTTATCAAATTCGCCCTAATATTTTACGGGTCCGGATTTCCACTGCGCGAGCGGCCCAAACAAATATCCGCTCCAGTCAATTTTTGCCACGTGTCCTCAATAAAAACTTGCCCTGCTCCCGGCTGCAGGTGCATTCGATGGCGTTTAAGGTGATGGGACATGGATATGGCGATTTCATATCATTTGCATTAACATTTAACGTTGTTCAATTAAGTTTTCACATCAAATCTACATTAATTAATTTTTAACACAGTTCAAGATCGGACCTCCACTCCTCTGAGCGATTCTGCACGCTCCAATTTGATTCGGCCTTCGGCTCTCATTATTAATGATCAGAGATTCATTATGACGGTCGTCCTTTGATTGCATTGCAGACGGGTCGACATAAAAAATGGCGTTTAGCCATGGTTTTTCAGACAAGCCGGTTGCTGGATTACACTGTCTGGTAACTGTGACTATAAAGAGAAGTGGCCAAAGGAACTTCTGCCTAGACTTTGCTGCATATTTCCATTTCTCTCGGTTCTGTCTCTGTCTGTCTTCCTCTGTTAATTGGAATTCTGCTTCTTCGTCTCTTGTGCCCACTGCGCCTGCGCCTGAGATTGCACCCATGCCTCGGGTGCGTCATAGGATGCGTTACCGGAGGGGGAGCACTAGAGGTCAATCCCGGCGCGCTCCCTCCAGCACCTCAACATAGATGACTTCCGGCCAGTCCAGTGATTATTACTTAGGTCGATATCCAAATACTAGGAGTGGGCGGGGTTGGCTTGTAGCATCTGGCCACCGTATGGATTCCCCTGCTCCTGGCTTCCCCACCGCTAGTTCACCTTCTCCCATGACGCGCACTGCGCAATTTTCCTTTGATTGCACTCTCAACCGCCCACGAATCACAGCTGTAGTCACTGTGGTCTTCCGCGAGGAGGCCCAAACGGAGGAAGAATGCACCCGTCCGGCGGGTCTGAGCTCGGAAAAAGCCGGCCAGCATTCGGGCCTTCGGGAGGGGAGCCGTGGCATGCATGTGGAGGTAGCACCTAGCGATCCTGGACCTTCCGAAGGATGGTGCCGAATCGTGGAGGAACCAGCGGAGGATTAGTTTGGTTAATTTGTTTTTCTTGCTTAGCAGGCCCAGTTAATTAGGCTGCTTTTAGTTTATTTTACTGTGCTGGACCTTTAAGTAATATTTTTGAATTCTGTAAATTAAACGTTCAAGACTGGTTTCCCCGTATGAGGGCAGTCTTCTTAATATTTTGATTTTTTGATGACAAATTTGCCATGAGTATGGCCAGGCAATGTTTTTGACTTCGGTGTAATTTTATTCTCAATGTTAATAGATTAACTTTACTTAGAATTCTCACATGATTAGTGTTTTCCTTGATCTGTTCAAGGATTTTGGGTACTTTAATTTGTATTTGGAACAATGGACGTCGGTACTCTGTACGTTTGCGTTGCGTTCTACCACATACTACTATTTTCACTTTCTCAGTCCCTCAGGTCATGAGATGCTTTCTCAGATTTGTCGATAATCTCCATGTGGACCGTTACTGGGTTTTATATCATGTCCCTATATGTGACATGGGGTATTTTTCTATCATTGTCTAGGGTGGTACTTCCACTTTTTTGGATGGATATTTGGGTTCCAATCTTCAGATGTGAAAATGTAATGACTTCATGAATTGTTTTACTTCATATAATATATTCAAAACTGCGTTTTTTCTCTTGTGAAAAAAAAAATGATTAATGTTTATCACTCTGCCTTCAAAACTAGCAATGCTGGTTTATTGATATGGTCTGATGGTCTTTTTATATTTTGGACATATCACACTCCTCACATGATTAGCGTTTTTCTCTGTTCAAGGATTTTGGGTACTTTAATTTGTATTTGGAACAATGGACGTCGGTGCGTACTCTATCTGTTGCTTTACTATTCTACATACTGCTATTTCACTTTCTTATAGATGCCTTGGGCATATTTGGATGCTTTCTCAGATTGTCGATAATCTCCATGTGGACCGTTACTGGGTTTTATATCAAGTCGCTGTATGTGACATGGGGTATTTTCTATCATTGTCTGGGGTGGGACTTCCACTTTTCTGGATGGATATTTGGGTTCCAATCTTAAGATGTGAAAATGTAATGACTTCATGGACTGTTATACTTCATACAATATATTGAAAACATCGTTTTTTCTCTTGTGAAAAAAAAAATGATTAATGTTTATCACTCTGCCTTCAAAACTAGCGATGCTGGTCTATGTTGCTGGTTTATTGATATGGTACGATAGTCTTTTTATATTTTGGACATATAACACTCCTCACATGATTGGCATTTTTCTCTGTTCAAGGATTTTGGGTACTTTAATTCGTATTTGGAACAATGGGCGTCGGTACTCTATCTGTTGCTTTACTATTCTACATACTGCTATTTCACTTTCTTATAGATGCCTCGGGCATATTTGGATGCTTTCTCAGATTGTCAATAATCTCCATGTGGACCGTTACTGGGTTTTATATCAAGTCCCTGTATGTGACATGGGGTATTTTTCTATCACTGTCTGGGGTGGGACTTCCACCTTTCTGGATGGATATTTGGGTTCCAATCTTCAGATGTGAAAATGTAATGATTTCATGGACTGTTTTACTTCATATAATATATTCAAAACAACGTTTTTTCTCTTGTGAAAAAAAAATGATTAATGTTTATCACTCTGCCTTCAAAACTAGCGATGCTGGTCTATGTTGCTGGTTTATTGATATGGTCTGATGGTATTTTTGTATTTTGGACATATCACACTCCTCACATGATTAGCGTTTTTCTCTGTTCAAGGATTTTGGGTACTTTAATTTGTATTTGGAACAATGGACGTCGGTACTCTATCTGTTGCTTTACTATTCTACATACTGCTATTTCACTTTCATGGACTGTTTTACTTCATATACTGCTATTTCACTTTCATGGACTGTTTTACTTCATTGTTGTAGGGTCTTGGGTACTTTAATTTGTATTTGGAACAATGGACGTCGGTACTCTATCTGTTGCTTTACTATTCTACATACTGCTATTTCACTTTCATGGACTGTTTTACTTCACTGTTGTAGGGGTTTGGGTACTTTAATTTGTATTTGGAACAATGGACGTCGGTACTCTATCTGTTGCTTTACTATTCTACATACTGCTATTTCACTTTCATGGACTGTTTTACTTCACTGTTGTAGGGTTTTGGGTACTTTAATTTGTATTTGGAACAATGGACGTAGGTACTCTATCTGTTGCTTTACTATTCTACATACTGCTATTTCACTTTCATGGTATTTACTTCATATATGTCTTCACTTTCATGGTACATTTTACTTCATATAATATCTTCACTTTCATAGATGTTTTTACTTCATATAATATCTTCACTTTCATGAATTTGTTTTACTTCATATAATATCTTCACTTTCATAGATTGTTTTATTTCATATAATATCTTCACTTTCATAGTTTGTTTTACTTCATATAATATCTTCACTTTCATGGAAGTTGTTTTACTTCTTTGTTGTAGGGTTTTGGGTACTTTAATTTGTATTTGGAACAATGGACGTTGGTACTCTATCTGTTGCTTTACTATTCTACATACTGCTATTTCACTTTCATGGACTGTTTTACTTCATATAATATCTTCAAAACAGCGTTTCTCGTCTTTTAAAATTTTAATTTTTTTTTTTTAATTGAACCCTCCGTTGGTCTACCGACGCCTTGTAGATGTCGGAACTGCGACAATCCAGAAACGTCGGAAGAGAGACAGTATGAAAACGTCGGAATCGCGACGTGCCAAACGTCGGAACTGCGACAATCCAGAAACGTCGGAAGAGAGACAGTATGAAAACGTCGGAAGCGCGACGTTCCAAACATCGGACCACATATCGTCGGAATTACGACATCTTCCAGACGTCGAAAGAGTGACGTCATAAACGTCGGACCACGTTTAGTCGGAATTGCGACAGTTTACAAGCGTCGGAAGAGCGACGTCAAAACGTCGGACCACGTTTAGTCGGAACTGCGACGGTTTATGAGCGTCGGAAAAACGACGTTTAAAACGTCGGAGCCGCGACGGTTTGTGAGACATCGGAAGAGTGACGCCTGTTCGGAACGTCGGAATAAGTGTCGATAGTGCGACACTTTTTACTTGCGTTGGAACGGCGACGGCATGAGAAACCACGGTTTGTCCGCCCTTGAACTGTCG
>MU968450.1:14369828-14551226 GCA_034641835.2 Pinus albicaulis
GAAGAATGTACATGCTTTTATAGATGGGAGGTGAGGCTATTGGGATTCATTTCCCAATGACACTTGGCCTTCCTTATTTCCTAATATTAAATAGTATACAAAAATACATATGCACACCCATCCATAGGATTAGGTGTCAACATTCCCCCCTTTAATCCGAAGGGATGTTGGTGAGTCCAAGCATCGATCTGAACTTTTCAAACTTTTCTCTTCCAAGCGCTTTGGTGAATATGTCAGCAGTTTGCTCATTTGTGGAACAATGATGTAGATGGATGGTTTTGGCCTGAACATGATGTCGAATTAGATGGTACTTTGTATTGATGTGCTTTGTTCGATCATGGAACTTTGGGTTCTTGGCCAACTTTATTGCGGAAGTGTTGTCGATCATGAGTGGAGTGGAATACATTTGTTTCATCTGCAAATCTTCCAGGATTTTCCGGAGCCACACAATTTCCTTTGTTGCTTCAGCTGCTGCCACATATTCTGCCTCGGTCGTGGAATCTGCTGGAACTGACTGTTTGCGTGATCTCCATGAGACAGCTCCTGATCCAAGACTCATGGTGTAACGTGTAGTAGACACCCCTGTTTCTTTGTCGCCATCAAAGTCTGAATCAGAGTATCCAATCAAGCTGAAGTCACCTACCTGTGTATATTTGAGTCCAAAGTCTTGAGTCCCCTTCAAGTACCTTAGCACTCTTTTTGCAGCAGACCAATGTCCTTCACAAGGTTTTGCATGAACCTTGAGAGGATTCCAACAGCAAATGAAATGTCAGGTCTGGTGGTGGTCAGGTAGATAAGACTTCCTACAAGTTGTCTATACTTAGTTGCATCCTCAAATTCCTTCCCTTCAATAGATGTGAGCTTCAAGTTTTGTTCCATTGGAGTGCTTAAGGGTTTACAGTCATCCATGCCAAATTTGTTCAAGAGATCTCCAATGTACTTCTTTTGAGAAAGAAATATGAATTTAGGATGTTGAATTACTTCAATACCCAAATAGTAATGAACATGACCCAAATCATTCATTTCAAAACCTTTCTTTAACTCTTTCTTCATGGATGCAATATAGCTCTCATTGTTTCCTGTTATCAAAAGATCATCTACATATACCACAAGATATACAACTGTTTTTCCAACTTTCTTAACAAACAAAGTTGCATCATCAAGATCAAAGTGTTTGAAATCAAGTTTCAGAAGATGCTTGGTCAATTTCTCATACCAGGCTCGTGGTGCTTGCTTGAGGCCATACAAGGATTTTACAATTTTGCAAACTTTGTGTTCTTGACCCTTTATCACAAATCCTTCTGGCTGGGACATATAAACTTTCTCCTTTAGATCTCCATTCAAGAAGGTTGTTTTTACATCCATCTGATGGACTTTCCATCCATTCTGAGCTACTAAGGCAAAGAGAGTCCGGATGGTGGTCCATTTTGCTATGGGAGAAAAAGTTTCTTCATAATCGACTCCTTCTTTCTGTGCGAATCCTTTTGCCACAAGCCTGGCCTTGTGCTTGTCAAGTGAGCCATCTACTTTGTACTTGTTCTTGTAGACCCACTTACAGCCAATTGGTTTCGTTCCCAAAGGCGGATCAACCAGCTTCCAAGTGCCATTCTTTATCGAGGCATCATACTCCTTCTGCATCGCTTCTTTCCATTCATCATGAGAAGCGGCTTCTTTGAAGGAAGTTGGTTCATGATCTGTAGACAAACTCAATTCACAGTTATAAGCAATATCCATATCAACAGGGGAATCAGAATTATCTACATCACCTTCGATTTGTTGAGTGGAACTTCTTGTTCCTGTTTTTCCAACCTCATCAAGATGAACATTCTCCAGTGTCTTTGTCAGCCATTTGGGAGGACCTTTTTGAGATGGCCCAGGCTGGTCATTTGACTGAGTTGGGATTGATTCAAGATTCAATCTCCCAATTCTGTCAATCACATCATCCAATGTGTCATCCGTGGTTGTTTCTTCATGTGGGGGAGAGAGTGCTTCAGGACATGATTCCACAGTTTGATTCAATATCGGAATCCCCCTTCAAGATGTGGAATCACATTATCAAATTCTTGGAAGGACTTTGCATGTGTGAATCTATCCAGGCGATCAAGTTGCCGCTCAACAACCTTGTCACTCTTGGAAGATTCAAGAAATATGACATATCTTGCTATCACAAACTTCTTATTTGCTTCATCATAGAGACGATATTCTTTGGAGGTATTGGAGTACCCCAAGAAGATACATTTTCTGCTTCTAGCACCAAGTTTGTTCCTTTGACCCTTGGGTATCAAGGCATAACAGGTGGACCCAAAGACCCTGAAATGATTTACCAAAGGAATGTGGCCATGCCACATTTCAAAAGGAGTTTTGTTTCTAATTGAACTTGAAGGACACCTATTCTTTATGTAAACAGCACATAGAACTGCATCAGCCCAAAACATCAATTTTAAATTCTTGAAAAATAACATGGAGCGGACCATATTTAAAATAGTTCTGTTCATTCTTTCAGCTACACCGTTCTGTTGTGGATTATATGGCACAGTTGTTTGATGTTTGATTCCATGTTGACAAAGATAATTTTCAAATTCGTTTGAGGTGTATTCTTTTCCATTATCAGTACGTAGAGAGCCAATATGTGTTTGTGCATCATTTTCAATCCATGCATGAAAATTCTTGAAAGTTTGAAAAGCATCGGACTTATTCTTCAGTAAGTAAATCCAACACATTCTGGTGTAGTCATCAATAAATGTCATCATGTATTTGTTTCCATTTGCAGAAGCAATAGGCATAGGGCCACATAAATTTGAATGAACAAGTTCAAGTTTTCTATGTGCTCTGGAGTGTGAATCATGAAATGGCTGTTTGCTATGCTTTCCTAGAATACAAGCATCACATTCCTTAGGTTTTCTAGGAATTGTAGGCAGTCCATCAACACCATTTTTCTTCAACAAACGAAGGCTGTCATAGTTTAAGTGTCCAAATCTAGCATGCCATAAAAGACTTGATGAAAATGTACCTTCATCATGATGTGAACTTAATGCAAAGTTTTGAGCATGGGCAGATGAACCTTTTAGCTTCAAGAGTCTCCCTTCTTCTATTCCCTCCATGACAAGTGAGTGATCTGATGCTGATCTGACCTCTGCCTTGCCATCAAACAAGTGAACTGAGTGTCCTTGCTGCCGGATTTCGATCAGGGACAGCAAGTTTCTCTTCAACTCGGGGAGGTATAGAACCTCATGTAGGATATGATCAGGAAGACCAGGCAGTTTAAGCCTGACTGTGCCAAGCCCTGATGGCTTGAGTTTGGATTTATCTGCGAAATATACTGCTCCATCAACTTTGTCAGTGAATTCTTCAAAAAATCTTTTCTAAATGTCATGTGACATGTTGCTCCTGAATCTAGCAACCAATCATCTCTCCATGAAGTAAATGAAACATCAAATAGGTTTTCAGTTACTCCATTGTTACAATGTGCTAGAACATAGTGAGCGGATTCAGGTGCTTTACCTTTGTCTTTGTCATTAGTTTTACATTTGTCTTGATTTCTATGCTGCTCAATTTTCTCCCATGGTGTTCTGCATTTGGATGCATCATGTCCATCTCTATTGCAACGTGTGCAATGAAGATTGGATTTGTCAGCTTGTCTGCCCCCCCTTTCTGTGAAGTTTCTTCTTCCTCTTCCTCTTCTGCCACCTCTTCCTCTGGATGAATCTGGAGCATGACTCTTTTCTCTTTGTGCCAAGTATGCAGCCTCTTCGGAAGATGAAGGGACTGTCATCTTCCCAAAATCTTTCTCTCTTTCTGCAAACTTTTGCTCAAGTTTATCAAAGGTGATATGCTCAAAGTTTCCACTTGCTTGCAAAGACTCAAGATAATGTGAGTAAGTCGGATATAATGCCTTAACATATGCTATGAGAGGTATGTCCATTTTTACACCAGTGTTTTCAATGTCATGCATTATAGATCTTACTTCTGAAGCTAAAGCAAGAGGATCATCATTCTTCATTTCAAGACTGAACAGCTTAACCATCAATTGAACATTTTCTAATTCTGAATGTGAGTCATAGAGTTCTTTTAGTTTCTTCAAGGCTTCATAGGCATTTGAGAATGATGAAATATGGTGACTCACCTCTTCACTTACTGAGGCTGCAATCAAGGCATAGGCCTTGCAGTTCTTGTTTTCCCAAATGGCAAGCTCTTTGTCTGAAGTGGGCTTTTCTGGTGGATTTTCTGCTTGTCCTTCACAGATTCCTTTCCACAGCTCATTAAAAATGAGTGTGTGTTTAATCTTTCGAGACCATTCAAGATAGTTCTCTTTGCCGGAGAGAACCACCCCAACAATTGAGATGAGAGAATGCATTAGATTGTTGGAAAAAATCTTCTGAAGAGGAAACAAATTTCTGCTATAAAAACTTTCAACTCTTGAAATCTTTCAAATAAAGGGGATAAAAAATCTTGCTGGAGAAATACTCTGAGTTTAAAAACTCTTTGTTGGAAACTAATTCTGCTCAAAAACTCTCTGGAGAAATACTCTGAGTTTAAAAACTCTTTGTTGGAAACTAATTCTGCTCAAAAACTCTTGATGAAGACTGAATTTAAAAAAAAAAAAAAAATCTTTGCTATAAACTGAATTCTGCATAAAAAAATATATATATGTATATATATATTTTTTTTTGTTTGGGGAATAAAAAATTTATGAAATGGTAGGGAGGGCGATATTGTGAAAATGAAAAGTGGTATGGGAGGGCTGTATTATGAAATGGGAGGGTGATATGGAGGGGAGCAGTGTGAAAGGGGGTATGTAATGTATGAAGGGCGGAATGGTATGAATGGGAGGGGGCGGAATTATGAAAGGGGAGAGGAGAAGTCGATAGGGAAAGCGCTGGCGGACCACATATATAAACAAATATCACACAATGGGAGGGGCGTTGTTATATAAGTGACTGCGTTATATGTAAACGAGAAGGGCGCTGGAGAAGGGTCGCAACGTATTAACAAACCACCTATTAAATATGACAGTGCAATGTATCCATTCCATATTTTGACATGTAATGCAACGCTGGTATAGGAGCGTATTAAATGGCGTTGGAGGCGTTGTATATAAAATGTGAATGGCGTATTAAATGGAATTGAAAACAGAGTTTTATGACAACGTGATATATAAGCGGTATAGCAACGTGGAGGGCATTGTATATCAATAAACCAGCGTATAAATACCATGTAATGACAGTGTTTAATGTGTGGGCGGTATGGTCAAGGGCGTAACTGTTATATGAGCGATATAGAAACGCTGGAGCGAATGAACAGGTGGACAGAAATATACCACCAACACAGCGTATCATATGGAGGTGTGCAGCAGATGGAACGTTGTATGGAACGCAGTTAAGGAGCTATGATAAACCACGAACGCAGCGTGATGTATGCTTCTGGAATGGAGGGCGTTATGAAATATGACAACGCTGGATTATGTAGCGGTATATAAACGATGAATGGACTGTATATAACCGAAAAAGTGGTGTTAGATAAACGCAGGTGGACAGAGTGGTCTCATAAAGGCGTGGAGGTGTATTGATATGTGGGAGGTGGATTACAAGTTGGGCGCTGGTGTTATGGGAATGCAGAACAGTGAGAGAGAGGGCGCAGAGTATTGAGGGAGAGGGATGTATGCAGAGTGAGGAGATGGGGGAGGTGAATGGGTCGATAGGTATGGAGAAAGGAGGAGGCCTAAAAGGCTGTTACAGAAAAAAAAAATTTGAAATGGAATCTGCAGAATGACAGAGCCTGCAATTTGCAGATTGACAGAGGAGCCTGCAGTCTTCAAGAGCTGCAGGGGCTGGAGCTGCAAATGTCAGGGTTAAATAGAGAAAAAAAATGCAGAATAACAGTCTAGCAATTAAGAGCAGCAGAAAACTATTAAAAATATTGACTGAGCAAAGGAGAGGGAGTTACACCACAGGGCAGAAATGCCAATAGTGGAGCTGGCTCTGATACCATGTCAAACCAGGAGGTAACTCCTCAAAATCAGAATGTGTATTAGCTGAAGAATGTACATGCTTTTATAGATGGGAGGTGAGGCTATTGGGATTCATTTCCCAATGACTCTTGGCCTTCCTTATTTCCTAATATTAAATAATATACAAAAATACATATGCACACCCATCCATAGGATTAGGTGTCAACATGTAGGATGTATGTGTTTTCTTTTGTGCAAGATCTATGAGGTCCCTTCCCCTTACGTCTTTGTGCATGTTAGTTTTCTAAAGACAAATCATGTCAATATAGTTGTATTAGAATAATGATTTTTAGTTTTTATTTTGTAAGCACATGTTCATACATTTAATCAACCATTTAACAATACTTCACATGTGCCTATAATCAAAAAGTCACACTGAATATTTTTAGAATATTTATCTAGAGAACCATTGGTTGGTAGAATATTGTGCTTACCATGTTGGAACAACATGCATGATAACATGAATAAGTATCACTTGTTTCAATCTCACATTATTACCCTCTCATCTAGAATATATAATTTTTTTGTTAGGATCACATACACCCATTTCATTATTTCCATTATCAAATTCTAGTCATCTAATTCATGTCAAGACAACAGATTCCTTGGATTCCTCATACACCCACATCCATTATTATATTTACCTAATATATCATTATTTGATAACATTTTACTGAACATGCATCTTTATATTATTTCATATTTTATCCATACATTTTATTTTTCCTTGTTATGCCCATATTTTCATTCATCAACTTGTGGCTTCTTTTCAAGATTTTAAAGAAAATACAACAAATTAGTAAAATTCATGTTAAGGGATTCCCCGCTCATAGGTATGGCTACATCATTTAGTCATAATCTTTTTACAATTCTATTGGTGTATTCGAGGGAAACTAGCTGCCATATTTCCTATTTACTCTACTGCAACATTTAAAAACAAATTTTAAGTGTAATTCATCCATTTGAATTTTCTTGTAATTATTTTTGTTCCAAACAATTTAATTATTTTCCATTTTGCAATTGTTATAAAAAAGGCTAATTATTGAAAATTTCCACAATTCCACAATATGGGCTTGTAAGCTTCTAAATATTCGATCCCCACTACATCTTCTAGGTATATGTCAACCCATGGTTAATTTGACCTAGGGTCCATTGCAATTCTTCCTAAGGAATTTTCATATTCCCGAGATCGACTCTGGTCTTAATTAGTTCACACTTATTAAATTTGGCATAAATTTGATCTTTTCTTCAGTGTTTGCAAGACCATTCTTAAATGCTTCCAATAGGTGTATCGAAGTAACCAACATGCCATTATCCAATCATTTTCAACTAAAATATGAAACACCTTACTCACTTTGCTATTTTTTAGACTAGTCTCCTTCAATCAGACTATATTATGGTATTTTTATCTCAAATTACCATCATTTTGATGGTTTAGGACTAGAATTTTAAGCAATAATTCTTCTGCACACTACAACTTCCTATCCTTTTCTGATTCCTGTCTTGTAGATGTTTTATTGGCCATGCCCTATGCCACCATTCTTAGTGCATTATGATGTCACTTTTCGAGGTAATCACCCATCATATAATGACATACTCTACGATTTAGGAAATTTAGGTTATTGGAAAGCTTATCTCTATGATTTTTATCAAGCTAAAAAAAATTATTTTCATTTTCCTAAAATAGAGAAAAAATTCTTCTGTCATAACAAAGTTCGTTATGGTTCAATTATTTTCATACGGCAATAAATTTTACCACAATCTCCATTCACAATGGTTATTACCAAGATTATTAACTATTCTATAACTATAATGGGTTGCTTGTGGCTTTCCTCACGAGAATACCTTTCAATTAGGATTGTTTCTTAATTCATTACTTCCTTTATAGGTCTTATCAATCCTAAAACTCACGGCCTACTTGGGACAATTGTAATTTACCACATTTGACATACTCATACCTGAGTTATGCTTTCTTGTGGCTTCCCTCACATGGAAACCTTTCAATTAAGATTTTTTCTTAGTTCATTACCTCCTTTATAGGTCTTATCAGCCCTAAAACTTAGAGCCTACTTGAGTCGGTTGTATGTTACCACATTTGACATAGTCATACCTGAGCTATGTTGTTCATAATTTTTTATTTTTTTTTTAAATTTGACATACAATATTGTATATTCCATATAATGTATACTCTTAATACTACCAATATTCATCTTGTCATTTGCTAGAATTGAATTTGAGTGGGGATTACAACAAGTATTCCACGCATCCACACAAACTACACTCACATGACTCATATATATATATATATATATATATATATATATATATAAGTGTTATGCATATTCACTCTCGTCTAACAAAAGCTATCATTGAGTGTTCCGAGACAGCCACTTCGAATTCACCATATATTTTAGGTTAAGCAATACAAAGTTCTCAAACCCATTTAATCATGTTTCTAGTTCCTATAGACACCTTATTTTGTATATATTCTCTATGTTTTCTTCAATTCAATCATAAACCCAAAACCAACTTATTTATAGTGAAGGTTTCCAAACCTTCTTATTACACAAAAACATGTAATTGTTAAAAATGATTCTAGCTCCATAGCTAATTTTAATGTCTTTGCTTTCTAATTATTATATCGCTTATGTTTAAATTTTGTCGAAACTCTATGTTTTTCATAGATTCACTCATTTTTATTTTGCTAGTAAGTATCTCTCTCATTTGTATTGTTTTCTTAGCTCTTTCTTTTCCGCAAGGAATATCTTCTTACATTTTCTTACCTACAATTAAGGTAAAGCATATTTTAGCACCAAAAATATATTCTTACATTTTATTACCTCTCTTTTGGATGGAGTGTAATAGATATCTAATATAAGACATCTATGCATATCATCTTGTAAATTCAACTTTACATACAACATCCACAACTCCATGAACACATACAACCTTTTATTATATCAACACGTGCTCATGACGTAGGTAATTCCAAAATTTTCGGAGATAATATACAACATTCTAATTTATTGCCTAAGCATATCCATCAGTTGTTATTGAGTGTCTAACAGAGAAAGAGAGGTTGTTTACACATCTACATTGATATACATTTGTTCTAGAGATTTCCAACTTTCTTGCCTATTCACTTTTCAACAGTCATGGAATAAAATCTACTAATTAACATGTATTGCTGCAATAATTATATCAACATACTTAAGTAAGGGTATTCCAATAACAATCATAGGTCCAATAAAACTATATCAAGTACTCTTAGTACAAAACTATTTTACTCATCTCTCTCTTGTCTACTTAACATAAATGATTTAATTGGTACCACATCATGTAAAGAACTAAAAAAAAATTAAGATGTTTGATTTTAGTTGTAGTTGGGCTCATAGACCACAATATTCTAACCTATCTCCTATACTATATGTAACATCCCTCCAAAGTTACTTAGAATTTAACCAGAAATTATCACTAAAGTTTTTTTATTTATATATATCCATTTGCATAAATTAGTCTAAATTGTCTAAATTTTCTTCCACAAAGGTAAACATGTTATTACTATGAGATATCTATGCCACATTTGAATTTATACTTAAATTTGAATGTTTTAAAATATCATTCATATTATCAGATTTAGAAATATTTTCAAAATATATTAATAAAAAAAAAACCAAGAATACAGTTGTGTATCACAAAGAATGAATTGATCATACCAACTTGAAAACAAAACACTCGTAACATCGATAATTTAGTTTCAATCTCCCACTAAGACATTTTTTATCACACAAGTCACTTCCACATTCAACCTTTCAAATAACATTTGAACCACTGGGTGGAAACTAGGTTGAACCCGATGGAAATTAGCAGATGCATTTTTTGGATAACTTAATGTCATGTTTCCCTCAATCTGTATATCAGACCCTCAACTCCCAACAATGTGATGCTATGATTGCCGAGATATGGAGCAATGGAACGAAATGTAATCGAAGTGTGAGAGCATGTGTCGTCCATTCCTGAGGAGAGGACAACAATTTGGAATTGTTTCTTTCCGGCCGACCACCTTTCGCATTGGCGTGGCCTGTCTACCACAGCATGATTGAAGATAATAGACTACAACTCATCATTGGGAAAAATTTTCCAGATGACACATTAAATTCTGACAGCCACGTTGATTTCCTGAAAGAACCTTATTGTTGAATATGAGTCGTTTCTGGCATGATAGCAAAACTTATTTCTTAGGCTATCCGCCATAAGATGTACCGATGACATTGTATTTGCAATAAGATTTTCTTGCCATCATTATTCAATAAAGCTTAAGAAAGAAAAAAAAAAATTTAAATATTATTAAATAACAATAAAATTCAATCATTATACTTTAAACTATGAAAAGATTCATTTTTTTATTATCACTTATACCCACTTACCCAATCAAAGTGAAAATAAAATACCTAATACCATGCCTAAGTTATGTATAATAATGACGTGATGTTAATATTCGTTTTTTTAATGGGATAGGAAGAAACATGGAAAGGAAATTTAAACGAATCTGAATTACTAATCCGCAAGAAACTCCATGATCCAATTGTAACATGTCGTACGCATCTACATCCATGGGATGAAATGATCCGATGGTATGTGCTTCACAATGAAATGAAACGTGGGAAGTGGGAGTAGTAAACTTCAACATTGTGTCCGAAAGAAAGGAAATATATCTCATTTTTTTTTTAATTAATATTGGAAAATCGTATATATTAGTATAATTATATTAAAAATAATAATGTAATCGATATAGCTGAAGATTTTATAAATATAATTAAAAAAAAATTTATTACAACACAAAAAATGATCTACTAATATGGGTCAATTTAAACTTTAAAAAAAAAAAAATTACACATTTTATTGTAAAATTGATCGTTTTATTAAATGAATTGTTTTTATATATAAATGGATGTTAGAAAGAAAGGAAGAAAGAAAGAATTTTTAATGTCCACGAGGCTAAAAATAGCCTATGGGACAGATTGCTTCTCTATCTGACTCTTGTATTCGGCCCTTTTCCTGTGAAGTTTTACAATGAGTACTCCCAGCTTATCGACAAACTCTTCGCTGAATAGATTATCCCAAAAATTAGCTGCCAGAATACCTGCATAGTTTTCTCTGGTGTCCTTGAAGGCCTCACATTCTAGAATGAAATGTTTTTCTGTTTCCACTTTTCCGGAGGAGCAAAAAATACATACTCTTTCTTCCCACATTTCTTTTGGCCTTTTCCAGCTGTTTCACAACGGAGTTGATGAGAATTAGTCCTTAATTGAGCAATAAGAATTTTAGATCTCCAAGAAATATCAGCCCCTATGTATGCCTTTTGTTGATGGTTATGTGTGGGGTTAAACTCTTCTATGTAGTACTTCTTCTTTCTCTCTAGCTCTTTTTTCCAAGTATGTTTATGGAATTTATCCATAACAAAAGTTTTTATCTCTTCACTGTTTGTAGGACACATGCTCAAGAAAATACCCCATTTACTAAACCATTTGTTATTTTGCCGCATCCAAGTCTTCTGTCTTTTACACAATCTGTCACTAAACACAACCTTAGGCCATCTATCCTCTTCCATTTGCTCAATTTTTTTCAGATACCTTAGGACTCGCACCATAGCAATTGCTTCAATAGGAGCAGCCCCTGTTTCACTTAACAGGATAGCATAAGGAACTGCACTTTTAATTTTGAATTTGTTTGTAATCAAACGTTTTTGAATTTTCTCAATTTGTTTCCACTGCATCTTGGTTGTGCTGCTAGCCCATAGTTCACAACCGTAAAGAATCACCGGAATCACTAGAAGCCCAAAAAGAGTTAGGGTGGTTTTCCAGTCCCACAGCTCTGCCTCTCTACACCTGTTTTGAAGAGCATAAAATGCTTTCCAAACCCCTAAAGTTCTTTTCTTTCTACAACCATCCCAACTTAAATTTCTGTTGAAGTCAATTCCGAGGTATTTGTAATCTGCAACTTCTTCCAAAATGTTGCCTCCAAAATAGAACTTATGTTGGTTATGCTTTCTTTTGTTAGAGAAAACCACTACTTTTGTTTTGCTAATATTGACTTGCATCCCAACCCTTTTACAAAAATGCTCAAGGGAATGTAAATGCTCTTGCAAACCAAGAGCCGAATTAGCAATCAATATAAGGTCATCTGCGTACAACAGAAGCCTGATAACGAACTTGCCCAAATGGATACCGTCACCCCCTTGCGAATTTAGCCACTCTTCAAGCTTGTCAATATATAACCCAAAAAGGGTAGGAGACAATGGGCAACCTTGCTTGACCCCGATATCACTTCTAAAACTTTTAGAAATGCCAGCTGAAGTTCTGATTTTGACTTTCACCTCTTCATACAACCTATGCACAGCTGCTCTCAAATGCTTGGGAACCCCGAGTTCCTCCATTCTACCCCAAAGCTTATCCCTAGGAACCGTGTCAAAGGCTTTTATGAAATCAACAAAGCAACAAAAAACTTCTTCCTTATTTTCCCAACCTTTTTCAATGATGTGCCTTAAAGTTATACAATGATCAACTGTGGAATGTTTAGGTCTAAAACCTGCTTGCCCTTTAGCACGTTTATTTCTTTCTTCCGCCCACTTGCTAATTTTCTTTTCCAACATGCTTCCAAATAACTTTGCAAACAAGGGGTTTATCATTATGGTTCTATAATTGGAAGGATTATTGACGTCACCACTCTTGAAAAGAGGTATTGTCATACTAGTTGTCCAATCTGTGGGGAACCCCTGCTGTAAGATGTTGTTGAAAATTTTTGTGATGTGAGGTGAAAGAAATTTTAAGCCCCACTTTAGATACTCTGCTTGGAGTTCATCTAAGTCTTTTGCTTTTCCAGCGCCCAACTTCTTAATACCCATCTCTACCTCTTGCACCGTGAAGAGTTTTGTGTCTGTGTTGACCAAGGGAGGAGGGTCAACCTTGGGATCCTGCTCATAAAGTTGTCTTGCATAGTCAAACCATTTAGAAGCTGTAATGTTGTTTTCAGTTTGCACCTTTTTCGATTGGAGCTCCTTCCAAAATAATTTGGGGTTATTTTTCCCGAGGAAGATTAGTTCTTCTCTCCTTGAAACCATAAAATCGGCTTTTTTCTTTTTTACTAACTGCTTGTAATGAGGAACTTATCATGGAGAAACTTATTAGAGTTGGAATAATCTCAAATCTTTAAGAAATTGGTGGGTGGGGAGCCATGTGGCATGAATCTAATTTTTTAAATTTATTAAAAATAATGGACCATTTTGCTAAATAAAATTTCCTTGTATATAAATGAATGTTATAAATTATAATGAAGAACTTATCATGAAAGAACTTATTAGAATTGGAATAATCTCAAATCCTAAGGAAATTGGTGGGCACCCACTTGGCACCAATCTAATGTTTTAAATTTATTAAAAGTCAATGCAACCTAACAAACTAGGTAACACACTACAATAGTTGATAAGTATTCAAATGAAGAAGCATATGTTGAACATATTCCCTTCAGAATCAATCTAGGCCCTCAACTTCAAAAAAAAATCAACAGATCCTCATCCATCTTAAGTTGAAATAAGAAGTCTTAGACAATTACAAAGCTCATGTCTTCTCTCATGTGTGGCGGACTATTATGATCCTTTATAATATTGAGTGGTGTAGGATGTACACTAGTACAACCACATTAAAAATATTAATGTGGTTGATATAGCGGAAGAAACTATTGCAACACCAAGAATTCCTCACTAATGCACACATTTTCCTGATTAACCATGTATAAAGGGTTATGAGTCAACTTTAACTTAAGGAAAAAAGGGAATTACACATCTTATTGTAAAATGGACCATATTGCTAAATAATTTTTTCATATATATGAATGTTATAAATAATAATGAAGAAATTATCATCAAGGAAATTATTAGAATTGGAATAATCTCAAATCCCTAGAAAATTGGTGAGTGGGAGCCACGTGACACAAATGTAATTTTTAAAATTTAATAAAATTAATGGACTATTTTGATAAATAAAATTTTCTTATATATAAATAATAATAATAAACTTATTATGGAATAACTTATTAGAATTGGAATAATCTCAAATTCTTAGGAAATTGGTTAAATTTATCAAAAGTCAATGCAACCTATCAAACTCTGTAATACACTACAACCATTGATAAGCATTAAGACTAAGCATATGCTAAGCATATTCCTTGAAAATCAATCTAAACCCTCAATTAAAAAAATTAAAAAAATCAACAAATTCTAATCCACATTAAGTTGAAATAAAAGATAAAAAATAAAAAGTTAAGTTGAAATAAAAAACCTTTTGACACTTTATCATAATACAACTAAAATTTTCTTCTCAAAAATATCTACAATTACTTAGATTTACTTAGATCGTTTGAAATGAAATAACCTAGATTTATTGTAAGGGTGACACTCTTTTGACCCTTGCCACTATGTGAAAGCCCTACATCATGATGGTGGTTTAATTGCGTGGAATCAAATGGATTAAGTGCGTGAATCTTAAAATAAAAATAATAATAAAGGGAAAAGTGATAGATTTTTATTCAACATATAAAAATAATAATAATGATGAAGAGAAATGTGATAGATTTTTATCCAAACATATAAAAATATTCCATGATAACTTAGTAGCAATGTTTCAACAAAAATAACTAATATGAATAAACAAAAACCATCTGTCAACATCTAATACCAGTGTTATTTTACACCGGCAACAGACGATGGTTGGGATTTCTTTAAATAAAGCATTTGCATATAACAACGCAAAAAATACATTTGATAATCAAGAATGTACTTAAACTTCACGCGAAAAGCATCATAATCAAATCACCATTATCATTAAATATCCACTTAACAGGTTAGATAAATTTGAAATTCCAGATCTTCCTTACAACCAAACAAGGTATGCAGCTTACTTGTGGGAAACATTGAATGTCCTCAATCATGGTGTATTTTCTCTAATTTTTTGAGGCATGGTATATTTTTTTGGTAAGTTTTTATCTAGATGAATTTTTTTTGTGTATTTTCACAATCATTTAAATAAAAATTATGTAATGCCCCTCCATTGCGTTAATAATTTATTAGCTAAATGATTGTGATTGTTATTTGTGCCTTAGTATTCTATCTGCACCTCGCACAAAATCTTATGAATAGGAAGTATTGAAGAAGAACCAAACCCGAAGTAGAACGACACGCGCGGAGATGGACGTAGCAAGGGTTTCTGCAAGGTTTCTGCAATGTTCCGCCGCCGCCAAGCCTGTGGATCAGGGTAGCTCAGGGCCAGCAAGGTTCTCTTACGGTGTTGACTCCGATTCGATTGCATCAGATCTAATCGGCGTGAGAGAGGTTTCTCTGCAGGTGTCGCGTGGATCTGGAGGCTGGCTTCGAGCCCCATGGGAGGTTTATCGCAGAACCCAAGCAATGGCTCCAGGCCCAAAGCAATCAGCGTATGATCCGGCCCGACCAAGGGCGCCCTGCAACCGACCTTTGCTGGTTCGTTCCACACTTGTTCATGAAGGCGCCGCCATAGGTTTTTCCCATGACTTCCCTACGCCAGGCAGAGAGATTTGGCAGTCGTGGTCTAGACTGGATGGGGAACACTGCTATGGAAGTGCAATAGTCCATGTTTCTCAGAGAGTTTGGGGGGGGTTTCTTCCTGATTCGAGATCTCGGTATCTGAACCCACTGCTGAATCAATAGAAAGGAGAGGCAGAGATGAGGGATCGGCATAAGCAGGAAGCGCTTACCTCTGAACCCCAATCAATCGGTAAGATCTCAGTTCAGCAGAACTCTCCCCCCTTTCAAATTTTTATTAGAACCCCTATGGGCAAGTCTCGTGTAGTCTGGGTAACCGATGATACCTCTATTTTACATCTCAAGCATAAAATATGGGGATTGATAGGGTACCCAGTATCGATCCAACATCTGGTCAATGGGCACAGCTCCCTCCAGGATTGCAGGCTTTTAAAGGATTACTCCATAAAAGCAGAGATGACTATTACCCTAAACTTGCGTCTGCGAGGGGGTGCTGTGAACCAGAACATGCCAAGATCTGCAGGGGGAGATAAAGGGAAAGCACCCTTCATTCAACAGCAATCAAATGGAGGCCCCTCCTACCAAAATATCCTTCAAGGGAAAAAAGCAGCAGGCTCACCTCCAGAACAGGCTGGAAATGTGCCGAGACCCTATATCGTAGAACTACAGGACCAAACCCCAGCACTAAAAATCAACAGTTCAGCAACAGAGGACCATATAAAGACATATGAAGCCCAGGCATTAATATGCCGCTTTAACAGTTTATGGCCCAAACCAATGGATCTATTTCATTGGATTTTCACACAATGGTCTCTGGAATGTGAAATACATCTCTGTTCCAAGGGGTTTTTTATTGTTAAATTCCAAACCTCAGAGGAAAGAGATATTATAATCAGAGAAGGGCCTTGGTTCTGGGGGTCCACGGGGTTGTTTATAACCCCATGGTTTCCAGATTTTGACCCCAACACCATGACAGTTTCCAGGTTACCTGTATGGGTGAGACTACACAACCTGCCTCTTCATTTTTGGAATGAACAGGTTCTCGAAAGCATTGGGAATAGCCTTGGGCGGTATATCAAAACAGACATGGAAAGTTTGGAACAAAGAATTTTCACCTTTGCCCGGATCTGTGTAGAAGTAGATTTAAGCAAAGGGCTACCGGAGAACATCATGCTGATTTATAAGCAGCAAAACTGGCTGCAAACACTAGATTATGAGAACACTGCGTTCAGATGCAAGATTTGCAGGATGATTGGACACCTACAGAATACATGTCCAGAAGCCAAGAAAGCAAACAGCAAAAGGAAATCAAACAGGAAGCAGAGGAAAGGCTGGCAGTTTCCCCCTCCTGACTCTGAGGAGGACGAGTTAGAAGAAGAAGAGGAACTAGTTCCTCCAGAAAGTAAGCAACCCACACAGGAACCAGAGGTACAAACAGAGGACAAGACCGCACTCATGGATCCACTCCATCAGTCGAAACAATCAGACAGGAACGGCGAAGACATGAGCAGCGGAGGGATTAAAAGACATCATACTTCAGAAACTTCAGATTCGGACAAGGATACAGAAACTCATATTGCAGAAAACCAGATTGTCCTTGCCACTTGTGTTCCTTCCCAAGGCGAATGGCGCAAGGTTGAGAAGAAGAAAGGCAGAAAAACCTGATTTGTGGGACGCCTTTCCCACGATCTAGTAGCCCTTACTTTTTCTGTCTCTCGCTCTCTTCCCTTTTCTCTTTCTCTTTCTTTCATTCTTTCTGAATGCAAGGTAGCCTTGCTACGACGCATTGTGTGCCAAAGCACATGAGCCCAATGGGCAATTTCTGAAAATGCTTAAATGCATATGCTATGTGTAACTTTTCATTTTTATAAATAAAAGTTACCGATTTTTTCTCTGGGAAAAAAAAAAAAAAATCTTATGAATAGTATTAAACTTGACTAATTGTAGAGTTTGGTTAATGGTGAATTAATCTATTGATTAATAATAATTTAATTATTATTAGTTTAATATTTAATATCAATAAGTAATTATTATTAGTTTAATATTTAATTATTTACGATTCTTATAAATTTATTTGGTTTTTATTAACCCGTAAAATAAGTATTGTTATTATATTATTACTGTTATATTATTATTATTATTATTATTATTATTATTATTATGTCTTAATAAAGGAGAAGGGAGTGGCTTTAGGCATTTATTGAGGGTGTCATAATGGGGTGGAGTTAGGGAAAGAAGGGGAGGAGAGAACTGAGAAGAGAAAATTAGGAGAGGAGAGTGAAAACTCACACTCGGTTTTAGTCTATAGATTGGAAGGTGTTGGATCCGTTTCAAACATACTAGAGTTGCAATTGGACTTTGCCTTAGAGGACTAGGGAACTTGTGGAAATTTCTTGGCTAGGAAGCGAGATAGACATTCCTAGTTGGTAGGGTGAAATATTACGTGAGGTTGTTCTAGCAAAAACATGGCAATTGAGTCACCATATTAGGTATTCTTCTTATTGTTGTTTAATTTATGTAAATTATCATAAGTCAAATTATGTACATGTTTTTATATACTCAAAAATTTTATGATCTGAAACTCAGAGTGAACAAGAAACAGAATGTAGACAGCTAACTAGTCATCTCTCTAAACTCCACACACATCATGAAGAAAAAAAACCTCCACACCATGGTATAGACCCCACACTACAGCATAATAGTAAAACCATAGCTAGGGAGGAAAATGATGATAAACAAGAAAACAATCCCTTGTGGAGAATGAATTTCGATGAGTCTTGCACTAGAAAGACTACAGGAGCGGAAGTGTGGTTACATAACACAGAGAGTGACTATGCAGAAAGCCATGCCTTTAATCTGACCTTCAAATGTACAAACAATATCTCAGAGTATGAGGCTCTCATCCTAGGCTTGAATCTGTTGAAAAAATTAGGAGCCCATAGGATAGTTGTGCATGGAGACTCTGAGTTAATCATAAAACAAGTGAATGGTGAATACACAACGAAACACCCTAGGTTGAAAGTGTACAGGAATGATGCTATGGATTTATTGAAAACCTTTGTGGAATATGAATTGGTGTTTGTTCCTAGGAGTCAGAACGTAATTGCAAATGGATTAGCCTGCATAGCTAGTTCATATCATAAAACCCCCAGTGACAAACAAATCATCATTCAGACAAAATATAGACCTGCAGTGCCTGATAATGAGAAATATTGGTAGGTCTTTGAGGGCAACAAGCAGATAGAGGATTTCCTGATTGGCAAGAATGAGTTTGAATTCTTTGATTCAGACTCTACATCCGATGATAACTGCATGAGTGAAGAGCCCCCGGACGAAGAAAAATCACCCCATAACATTGAAATAAACGTGTTAATTGAAGGAATTGGAAATCCAACCGAAGAATATAAGAATGCAGATAAAGAGGAAATAGAGGTGCTGCAGGCAAAAGATAAGAACATACCCCGAGGTATGGCACCTTTAGAGGATATTTTTGATTTCGATGATGTAGCGAAAAAACCCACCATAGAGCACTCAGACTCTGATGTCGAGGAATGCAACATAGGTACTGAAGATAAGATTAAGATGATTAAATTGGCTAAGTCCTTACCCGCAGACATGAAAAAGAAATACATTGACTTATTTGAAGAATTCATTGATGTGTTTGCCTAGAGCTACGAGGACTTAAAGGCCTATGACACAAACATTATATAGCATAAAATACCTTTGAAACAGAATGAAAAACCCTTCAGACAGAAACTTCACAGAATTAACCTGAAACAACTGCTTGCAGTTGAAAAGGAAATAAAGAAAATGTACAAGGTAGGAATAATAGTTCCTGTGAGGTTCTCTGATTGGGTCTCAAACCTTGTAGCTATGAGAAAGAAAACAGGTGAGATCAGACTGTGCATAGATTTCAGGAATCTTAACAGAGCCTCACTTAAAGATAATTACCCCTTATCAAAGATGGAACATATCTTGTAGAGGGTAGTTGGCTCAAAGCGGATCTCCCTGTTAGATGGTTTTTCAGGCTATAACCAAGTTTTAGTACTCCCAGAAGACTAACTCAAGATCGCTTTCACCACTCCATGGGGCACTTTTATGTACGTAAAAATGCCTTTTGGACTGATGAACGCTGGTGCGACCTTCCAACGAGCAATGGACATAGCCTTTTTGGAGGAAATAGGGCACTTCATTGTCATCTATCTTGATGACATAACAGTCTATTCCAAGACTGATGAGGAGCACCTAAGACATCTGAGAAGAGTTTTCGAAAAATGTAGAAGGTTCGGTCTATCATTAAATCCCTATAAGACTGTATTTGGGCTGCAAGAAAGAAAGCTTCTTGGCCATATTATATCAGATAAGGGAATTAAAATAGACCCATAGAGAGTCGAAGGAATACTACAGATCACACACCCGAGAAACATAAAAGAGTTACAGTCCTTTATTGGGAAGATTAACTTCCTAAAGAGGTTTATTCCCAACTTAGTTGAGCACCTCAAAAATATGACTAACATGCTGAAAAAAGGTGTAGGAGTTAAGTGGACTGTAGAGGCTAAAAAATCTTTTGAATCAGTTAAACTTGCTCTCACCTAGGCTCTTGTGTTAATCATCCCAGACTTCTCAAAAGATTTTCTGATATTTTCCTTTGCCTCCGAGCATACAGTGGTTGTAGTTCTACTGCAGAAAAATCTAGAGGGAATGGAACATCCCATTGCTTTCTTCAGCAAGGCTCTAAGGGATGCACCCTTGAAATATAACATAATGGAAAAATAGGCCTATGCCTTGTTTAAGGCCTTGAAAGACTTTAGGGTGTATATAATGTGTTCTCACATCATAGCCTATGTGCCAAACATAGTGGTTAAAGACATATTGTCCCAAGATTCGGATGGAAAGAGGGGTAAATGGATCGCTGTAATATTAGAGTATGACCTAGAAATAAAACCCACAAAACTAATCAAAGGTGAGGGCCTAGCTCAACTAATGGTTGAATCAAACTTGCAGGCCCTAGACATAAACATGGTAGATGCCTTGGATGAACAAGAAGGATTGCCTGATCCTACTATTGAAGAACAATTTCAAAACTCTCCTTGGTATTCTGATATCCTGTATGTGCTCACAAACCTCTATGCCCCTCCAGATTTATCAAAAACTAAAGCCAGATTCCTAAATTTAAAAGCCAAAATCTATTGCATACTGAATGAATGTATATAATGGAAAAATGAAAATGGTCTATTGCTTAAATGTTTGCCTGAAACTGAAGCAGAGAGGATTAAATAGGAGTTCCATGTAGGAGAGTGTGGAGGCCACTTAAACTGTAAAGCCACTGCTAACAAGATACTCAGAGCTGGCTATTACTAGCCTACACTTTTCAATGACATCCATAAAATGATAATTGCCTGCCATAAGTGCCAGATTTTCGAGGGCAAAAGAAAGCTCCTCCCTTTACCATTACAACCCATTACTGTTGAGGGTCCCTTTTTGCAATGGGGCCTAGATTTCATAGGAGAAATACAGCCTGATTCTTCTGCACAACACAAGTGGATCCTTACAGCCAAGGACTACTTAAGAAAGTGGATAGAGGCCATACCATCTAGGAATGCCACAGATTCTGTTATCATTAAGTTCCTAGAAGACCACCTCCTCTCTAGGTTTGGCTGCCCAAGAAAAATAATCACGGATAACACTGCTGCTTTTGGATCCAAGAAAATGATTGATTTTTGTCACAGGTATCAAATAGCACTCAGTCATTCAACTGCTTATTACCCACAAGGTAATGGGTTAGCTGAATAATCAAACAAGAGCTTGGTAACCATCATCAAAAAACTTCTTGAAGAGAACAAAAAGTCATGGCATAACAAGTTAGCGCATGATTTGTGGGTTGACAAGCTAACAACAAAGAAATCCATTGGCATGTCACCATATCATCTTGTCTATGGAATAGAGGCAGTGTTTCCAACCAGCCTTGGGGTACCAGTGATCAAACTAGTACAAGAGATTCAGACAGAAGAGGACAGCATGGTAAGGAGGATAAATCAAACAATTCATCTCCAAAAAACAAGAGAAGAGGTCTATAATAGAGCTCTAAAAGTTTAGGAAAATATAAAGTTATTTGACAAGAGAACAAAGGCTTCTGACTTCAAAATTGGAGATAAAGTTTTAAAGTGGGACTCTAGGAGAGAAGACAAAGGAAAACATGGCAAATTTGACAGTTTGTGGTAGGGTCCTTACATCATACAGGCCATTGTGGGTCCAAATGCCTTTTTCCTGCACGAGTTAGATGGTACAGAGCTGTTTGGGGGTCCTATCAATGGCAGGATGCTCAAGCATTACTACTACTGATTTCCGATTTCCAGTTTTCATTTCCATTGTAAATACCATTTCTGTGTTTTATTTTCAAGAAAAAGAGAAAATGTTTCAAAAAATAGAGAAAGAGAGGTTCAGACATGCTCAAAACTTGAACCTCGGAAGTGCAAAGATTGGCTCTAACATGATCAAAACCTGAGGCAAAGGAAGTAAAGACAGCTGGTTCTAAAATGCCCAAAATCTGAACTAGCAAAGAAAAAGGAAAAAATATCAGCTCTAACAAGCCCAAAACCAGAGCTGAAGTGAAGAAGAAAGTGACTGTAACAAGCTCAAAACTTGAGTCACAAAGAAAAGAAGGATGCATCAAAGTTCAGAATTTCGAGCCTTCAGATTTTGTTTTAAAGTTTTCGCAATTTCAATCCATGTGCAACTGTCTTTATGCCTTGGATCCACAACAAACTAGGGTGTCTAATCCTAGTTTGACTGCTTTTAAATTTCTGTTGTAGAATGTAGAGAAAAAATATGCTAGACAGTTTAATCCTAGCAGATATTAGATTAGGTAAAGAAACATATGAGGCCAACAATTTAATCTGGTCTCATGAAGTAATAAGGATAGAATTAGACTAGTTTGTTTTCTGCTTTCAATAAAAAAATAAATGATGAAGAAGGTCTGCAAATTCAAATACACCTTGAAGAAAAAATGTTAGGATTGTAGGATGGGTAGGTAGATTGTTCGAGAATGTTTATGCTGATTAATTCCATCATGTTTGTACAGTTGAATCAAAGAAGGAGGATGGTTCAAAGATCAGGCATCTGGCCTACTCCAAAGATTTATTGTCTAAATTCTTGACTCCTTCAAGAAGAAGCCATCCCCATGTGGAGCCACTGTTAGCCAACTATGAATTTTTTTCAAGCAAACAGGTGGCTAAATCATTTTTGAGCCTTCAAGAGATACATTTCCTATGAAAATATCTCATCCTTGAAGTCTCTGTGTGTCCTTGGCCTTTGAAAAAATCTTCACTGCTGTTTCCATCTAAAAAGCCTCACTGTCTGTGAAAAATTGTGCTAAAAAAAGGTCTTCATCTGCTCCTTGTATCTCTGCAAAATTCTCCATTTTAAACCCTTTTTTCCCTTTGCAAATTTTCCCCTTTTAACTCCAAAATCCCTCCTAAATCTTCCAAACCATCCATTTCATCCTTTAAAACCAAGTGAAATCCCTTCATTTGATTTTAAAACCCCTTTATTCCCCTACCGAAACCCTTGTTAAGCCTTAAAAACACGGTTTTATAATTCAAAAACACATTTTTATTGTAAAATAGGCTTAGCCCCTTTTGGCCAGCCCCTAACCACTTCCCCTCCATGAAGCCCAGCGTTAAGACCAAGCGCTAAGTCAAAGAGCGCTAATCGGAATCAGGAGATGTTGTGGAGCTCATTTTTGTGTTGAATCGAAAATCCCCGATGCAAGGAAGACTTTGTTCTATGAGTCTCGGGAGAAATATCCACCGTTGATCTTATCGGATTCAACGGTCATCGCAAGTCTCACCGCGCCCCACCTATTCCCTTTGTAAATCCCCCCGATGGAAATCTTCACCGTTCATTCTCGTTCCAATCCGATGGCCATCGCATCATCGGATTTTTTCATTGCACCAATCTCTGCTCTTCATGTCCTTGATTGGTCATCTCCCGATGGGATCCTGGCCGTTGAATCTGCAAGAAACAATGGCCAGGATTCAATCTTATTCCACCCCGCTTCCCCAATTGGTCACCCTCCGATCCAACAACGTCGTCGATCCCCCGCAGATCTAACGGCCTAGAGCCAATCGCAACCATCGCCCATCGGAGTTCTACTCTCCATCGCTCTCCCGCTAATTGGATCTCCGTTGTCCAATCCTTTGGATCCAACAGCCTGTATTACTCTTGCCCACTAACCTTGTCCTCCGCCTGTGTATCTCCTCCGCAGATCTCAGCCGTTCATCCATAGATCGGATGGCCCACAATGAAACCGTCGTCTGTTTGACCCCACCTTTACTGACCCTACACGTTCCTCATATCGCGCTCCTCCATCGCCGTCGGATCTCGCAGGCTCAGATCCAACGGCCCACAGTAATATCGCGCAGATTTCGCGTCTGGTGTTTAATGTCTAAAATTTACGCGATATGGGCAGTTTTCTGGAGCCACGTGTCAGCTGAAGACCCATATCGCTTCAAAAAGCAAAAACTACCTTACCCGCTTTTGGCCGCGCGAAATCAGTGGTTTTGATCCCAAAAACCACTTCCCCACTTTATTGCCCAAAGATCCATCTACAGATCTCGACCATTGATCTGTTCAGATCAACGGCCCACAACGCATCTCGCGTTCCATTCATATTTTTTCATCGCGCGACCTCAACATCGCATCGGATCATCGTAGTCGTCGATCTCCTCCTGAGATCTGACAGTCCTAATTGAATCACCCTCCGCCCATGACTGGGTCCCACCATTTAAACTCATTCCGTATGTTTTCCATTGCATTTTCACCCATTCCCTTTGTATTTCGTTCAAAGGTAGAATTTTTATGTTTTGCATTAAACATTATATCATTTCGCCCAAGCATTAAAACTTTAATGTTTTATATTAAAGTTTTTCATTTCACCCAACCTTCATAAACCATTCTGTCAGTTAATCATAACCGTAGATTGTCACCACTCCATATGATCGGACGGTCCACATGCATTTCCCCACCAAACCTCCATCGGCTGCATTTTCCACCGTTTCATAGCATTTTGCAGGCGTCCTCCACTACGTCCACCACATACACCATTGTTGCGCTACCGATTCGACATCATTACACTGCATCCATCCTCCCCCATGCATGGATTTCTTAACATATTTATGTGTTTTTGCAGGGTACAGGCGGTAAAAACTGCCATTGCTCACCGTCACTGTTATAGTGACACAGAGCGCAGATGAAGCATTTTCAGAGCCTGATAATTACAGAGAAACGCCTGGGAAGAGGTTTAGAACAGATTATTTCTTTAAAAGTACATTTTTCGACCCTGTTAAACCTCTCCAATGCCATTAAAGCTCAAATTTCACAGACAGAGACAATCATGAAGCGGTAAAGAGTATCAGTACATAATTAAAGAATTCTAATGCACGTTATTGAGGATTTTGAGCCCTTAATTCAATGTTAAAAGGAAAATGTACCAGATCGAAGACCTCATGATTAGTACAGAAGGCCTAAAGAGGCCTAACGCACAGAAAACAATATCACCAGTGTTTCACATCAGTAGAAGTTTCCTCTCGAGAAAGGACACAGTATCCATACTGTTTTTATTCTATATCGTGTCCCTGAGAAGATTTCCACCCTGACAGAAGTCCTAATGCTACCAGAGCATTTGTTATGCAATATGGCAGAACTGAAGTCATTTATCTGCCTTTTTGTTTAATCACCAGAGTACTACAGAGTACTACAAAAAGTACATCAAAGAACATACCTGGAGTAAATTTCAGCCTGTCGAAGACCACTTTTTCATCCAAAGAGTACCGGAGATTAATGTTCAGATATTAAAACAAAATGGGCCTCGACCCTCTTCTTCTACATTGACCTCATCTGCCTCTCTTTTAGCTATAAAACTCATGAAGAAACTCATTGTTGGTTGTTGATCGGATATCTGTGAATTGTAAGTTGTTTATCTTGAGATATAGTTCTTTGTATAAAGTTGTAAGATAGGTTGAGGAGATGTTTTCAGACTGAATATCAGGCTGTTAGACAATGTTGTACATGACTGGTGTTGATTTTTAATATGACAAGCACATTTCTTTGGATCCTGATTTAAAACAGCGGTGATGTTTTCTTACTTTGTCTCTATTTTCCTGTGTAATTCATCATATTTCATTTCTCTGGTATGCATCAGAAATATGGCATAGGATATACCCTTGCATGGTACCCTATGTTTCTGCTCTCCCTACCTTCGATGTTTTCTACTGATTGTGTTATCTGAGTATTGATTCAAGTTAATTTAACCAGTGTGGTAGCTAACATTTACTGCTAGCTGATGTATGAATTAACGAATCTGTTCTTAGATGTTCTTGTTGGGTTTTAATTGAAATAATTGGGATACTGGGAGTTTAGAATGTTGATTCTGTCTAGCTAAAGTCCTTTCGATTAATTGAACTTTTCTAAGTTCCCTTAAGTTGGATGTCGAAGCATTGAGAGTTCAAAGCCTCTCTCTGATCTCAGGCCTTCACCTTTGTGTTTAAATCTTTAATGTTTCTTTTTTTCCGACGAGTTAAACTTTTAGGAGGTGAATCACAAGTGTCTAATGGCATGCCCTCTCCCTAGATCTACTTTCTAAGTGGTCACCTTGGAGGTTTCCTTGTTATTTCACCTTCATTCCTTAACCATTTCATACCACGCTATCATCTTTAAAATCCAATGCTTTAGATGACTAGCCCATTGAAAGCCTTGAATATTGAATAGCAAGTAAACCCTTTCCTGACTCCATTACCCAATGGTCTCGAGTGTTCTCTAAATTATCTCTCCTTTGCCTAAAATCCTCTTTGCTCATCCGTGTCTTATATTGAACCCTTCATTCCCGTTTCCCAACAACCGAACAAACAATCAAACAAAACAAACCTCGCACTTCATAGCTAGCCTAATACCTTTAAAACAAGCTTTCATTAGGGGAATTTTGAGGTCTAAAATGGGCCTCCTAAGGAAATTATAAAATAATAGTGGAAAAAATCTAATAAGATTTGATGACATCATCAAATTTTAGAGGGAAAAATGGAAAAACTACTTTTTCAACTCATATTTTCAACTTATCTCCCAAAATTTTTACTCAAATTTCAAGCAGGAGTACTTGTTGGATGCGAAATTTAATTCCCCATCCAAGGAGTACCCATGTTGCATACTTTCGATGGGTCCTACTACACGAAAAATGAGAAATACATAAAAAAACGTGATTACAATCATGTCTTTTTATGTATTTCTAATTTTTCATGTAGTAGAGTTCATCGAAAGTATGCAACATGGGTACTTCTTGGATGAGGAATTAAATTTCGCATCCAACGAGTACGCCCACTCGAAATTTGAGTAAAAATTTTGGGAGATAAGTTGAAAATACGAGTTGAAAAAGTAGTTTTATTATTTTATTATTTTTTAATATTTTTACCCTTTTATTTAAAAAATGGTGAATCATCCCCCATGGTTGACATCATCATCTTGAATCCTATTGGTTGTTATAAAGTTTATTTTTGTTGTACATTTTTCTTATGAGACCCATTTTAGACCGCAAAATTCCCCTAATGAAAGACACATACCTTTACCTATATAGAGAGATCCCTTTCTGGGCGTAGGAGGGCTAGATCCTAAGGTCTAAAAGTGGTTTTGATGTTGTCTCATCTTTTGGTATTGTCAAACTTGCCAAAACATGGGAACTCCAACAGCAGGGTCCACCATCGAGCCAGAGAAGAGAGGAGTCGCCGGAGGGGTGGATCGGGAGCTGTCACATCAGCTCTAGATTCGTCGAACGAAAGACTCCTCCACTTTTGAGTATCTTCCGAAATTGTACTCGACTCACTTTATATTAAGAAGCAAATAAAATAAAAAATAAATTTTACTACTTGGAAGCTAGCGCTTTTCTTCGAAAAGACAAGACAGTTCAATTCAAAAATGATTTATCTCAAAACTTCAACCCATCACAATCGCATGAAGAAAAGACTTACTTGAGTGCGGAAATCAAGTAAGTGCAGTTGAAACTTTTGTAACCCCTAAGGATGAATGGGAAAAAAGAATTTGTAACTTTTTTAGGCTAGGTGCAGTTGAAACTGAATGACACTTTATCATGGGGTGTCCGGCATATAAGGATATTCGTAATTAATTTGAAAGGGATATAAAGGTGAACAATTTGAGTACGATGTTCGAAGAAACAAAACTCCACAAAACAACGAATTTCTTAATCAAAATCCACAGCAAAAAAACTACTTTAAAGAAAAACTTAGGAATATAATGCCCTATTTGTTGGAAGTGGAATAGAAGTCCCTTAGACCAGAATTAAAAACATATCATATCATACCTTTATGCTGAAACTTCAGATCAGTTGTACTTGTAACTTCGTAAGCGTTGGAGAGGCATAGAAATTGATTTGAAAACGATTTGATAAAGGATAACAATGCAAGCCTTGAGAGGTATCAGGGAATTTCTCTAGCCGCGGCCATTCAAGCAACATTTCCTTTTATTATTATTTTGTTAAACTAGTAGAAATAAAAGCTTCATTTTTTAAAAAAGCTAGTAGAATTACTTAATCTAATAAAACTATAACTAAAAATATGGAAAGGGGATAAAGCAAACTATAAATTTAATAATAATAACCATTATTTTTATTAAAATAAGATTACACTGAAAGTGTTTCCTTCGCTGAGTTTGGTTGGTCAAAGATTCGTTCTTCTGACACCCGCGGAACACGTACACGCGGAACCTGTAGCCCGAAGTCAAATAACCTTGAAACCTTACCTACTACGTGAAACCTTGTCTCTTTCAGAGCACGATCCATTCTCTGTGCTCGTGACAATCCAATGAGTTCCCCGGTGAAAAAACATTTGCCATTCCAATATCACATAAAAACAAGAATCCGGCAACTATCAACGATACTTTGCTATCAGAAATACTTGTGAACGATAGAATCACTTCCATTATATATTGCTATCAGAAATGAAGTGAAAACTGTGTTATTAGCATAAACTGTCTTATTCAAAAAAAAAAAACCACTCAGCGCCAGTAACTATTGCACAGAAGCTAGCAATTCCAGTGTGGTTATAAAATTATGGATTGGACATGGATGGTGGATAAATTTCGTCGGAGGATTGAGGGCTGGTCTCACAGGTGGTTATCATTGGGTGGCAGGTTGATTCTAATCCAGGCTGTTCTTTCGCAAATGCTGGTATACTGGGGTCATTTGTTCTATATTCCGGATGGTATCATCAACAGTCTCAACCGTATTGTTGCGAAATTTTTATGGGGTGGGGCGGCCATGGCCCATAAAATACATCTTGTTAAATTGGAGCGCCTATGCCGGGATAAGAAGCATGATGGATGGGGGATTCTCAATACGAGAACTTTTAATAGGGCGCTGCTCATTAAATCCTTATGGAAAGCAATAAAAGGAAACAGTATATGGAGCATGGTTCTAAAATGCAAATACATTGAAGGCGATTTCTTAAAACAGATTATGGGTTCTAATTTCCGGTATTCCAGGCGTTCATCGGCCATCTGGAATAGTTTTAAGAAAATTATGAATTATTTCTCTGACAGGCTTGCCTGGGCGTTTGGGGATGGGAGAGATATACCAATTACTTTTTCGAAAATTATAGGCCTCCCGGATTGTTATGGCCTCTCCATGCAGCTCGTGCACGTTCTGTCACACAGAGGTATCATGTTTATATCGCAGACCATTAGGGTCTGGTCATTTGGTGCTCCAGTTTTTAAGAGTGCAGATCAGCTAGGATTGCCGGAACAGGTGACGGATGAATGGGAGGTGGTGCGGGATGCTTTCCGGGCTGCTGGGTTTAATTGGAAGGAGGGGGGAGACCAAATAGAGTGGGACGGTCCCATTCAAGATGGTGCGCCAATTGTCAAAGAGGTATATGGGATCCTCAATCTCGAATCTTATAGGGATCAAATATCTTCCTCCTTTTATCCCTTCTGGCGGAGGAAGATTCCTACCAAGGTTATACTGTTTGGCTGGTTGGTCTCCAAAGGTAGGATTCTCACAGGTGAAAATTTGAATCGACGTGGGTTCTCGGGACCCTTTAGATGCCATATTTGTTGTGCAGAACTGGAAACAGTTGACCATCTTTTTTTCAGATGCCCTGTTACAGCGCGTCTGTGGAAGTTCTTTTCGAATCATCACATGGGAGCGGCATGGGTACCATCTGATTTCCTGAATGTTGCTTTGGAATGGGATAATCTTCATGGCAAATATAAAACTCTGCCATTCTTTTTTGTTTGGGAGGTATGGAAGGGCAGGAATAGACTGATTTTTGATGGGGTGCCATTTCAGATATCTCAGGTATTTGCTTATATTCATGCTTGGTTGGATGATTGCCCCGTCCCTCGTGCCTTGGAGATGGACTGTTCTAAGCGAAATAGGCCGCATGAGATCTCACTGCCGGCAATTTACTTTGACGGTGCATGTGTGGGGGGTCTGATGGGATGCGGGGCTTGGGTAAAAATTTCTCAGAGGGAGCGGGTGCACATCCATTGGAATGTTGGATGGGGTACCAACAATAAAGCTGAACTAATTGCCCTGTGGGGAGCTCTTCGGATGGCAATTTATTTTGGGCTGCAGGGTGTTCATGTCTATGGTGATTCTCAGATTGTAATTGGATGGACACTTGGATACATACTCATGATGAGGCCAGATCTACAGGGCTGGCTGCAAAGGGTTAGGGGTCTGTGGGACAGACTCGAAAGGCCACCTATAACTCACATCTACAGGGAAGTTAATACTAGGGCTGATGGGCTGTCCAGAAAGGGTCTGGATTCGGATTATGGGATGATGCACTTTCAACTTTTCAGGGATAATCTTTCATATTGGAAAACATCCATACCAATTCCATAATGGCATTCTGCATTGATTTTTGACACGATGGTATTCGGTTCTCAGTGTTGGGAAGGGTATTTGGCACACAGGGGTCTGTGTTGGATCAGCGGATCTCTATGTTTTGTTTTGATTTGTTATTGGGACAGAAGGTTCTGTCAATGGTTTTTGCTTATCGATCCATCCCTCCACTATACACAATGGGTTAGCTTTTGTTTTTTGGTGATCTACAGCCGAGGAAGGAATTATCTCAAGCGAGCCTGATCGGGTTTTGTTCATCTGCTGATAGGGATTACATAATCATGCCAGATGTTAATCTTCATACGACCCTGTCTGGTTGGATTTAGCGTGCCGGGCATAGATATAGTCTGGGTATATATGAAGGTGAGGTTGTTCTAGTAATCTGGTCTACAGTTTTGTTGGACCTTACTCTGTTCCATTCATATTTCTCTTTAGGCGGTCCTGTGGAGTATGTTCGAGTTCCATCAGATGAAGCTGTGGATAGCCTAGTGTTTGGAATTCTGGGTTCGTTCGATCTGCTGCAGTACAGTATAGGCCTGATTTTTTCGTCGCAGGGGTGAGTCCAATTCATTCATGGTTTTCTTCATTCTCAATCTCCTCCACCTGCTGATCTTGGCTCTTTTTTCTGTCCTTATTCTGGTGATCCAATATTTTTGTGAATTGTAAATGTCCATCTATTGGCACTGTTTCCCTTTCATTGTGGAATATTCTAGCTGGATGTTATGATCCGATATGGGGAGGCCGACTTTCTCTTTCATGTTTATGAGAGTGGATTAGTCTGGCTAGTTTGTATGGTTTCTCGCTATAGCTCTACATAGCCGAGATTATGTATGCATTATGTACTGTCTATATTATAATATATACAACGTTTTTTTCTTCTGAAAAAAAGAAAGAAAAAAAAGCTAGCAATTCCTGCGTTCCATCATCCAACGTTTTCCTTCAAAATTCCAACGCCACAGCACTAACAATGTCTCCATACTATATCACTTATCGTGCTTGGTTCCATGTCTCAGAAGCTGCACCACCAAATCCGCAGATTTAATCATTAATAACCTTCGCTATTTATAAATAAAATAAAATAAAACACAAAGTGATAAGTTCATTTTTAACAAAGGAGTCGTTGATTTACCATTAATGCTCTTAGGAGTACCTTCACATCAGTTGTACTTGTAACTTCGTAAGCGTTGGAGAGGCATAGCCATTTATTCCAAAACGATTTTATAAAGGATAACGATGCAAGCCTCGAGAGGTATCAGGGAATTTCTCTACCCGCAGCCATTCAAGCGACATTTCCTTATATTATTATTGTGTTAAACTAGCAGAAATAAAAGCTTCATTTAAAAAAAAAACTTGTAAAATTAATTAATCTAATAAAACTATAACTGAAAATATGGAAAGAGGATAAACCAAATAATAAATTTAATAATAATAACAATTATTTTTATTAAAATAATTACACTGAAAGTGTTTTCTTTGCTGACTTTGGTTGGTCAAAGGTTCGTTATTCTTTCCAATTAAAATCTGACACCCGCGGAACATGTACACGCTGAATCTGTAGCCCGAAGTCAAATAACCCATGAAGGAAGCGAGTAGTCTACTGAGGCCGCGTTTTGGCCCGGAAACCTTGCCCGTCGGAAAACTTCGCTGCCCATCCGCCGAGACGTGACATAGCAATAGCAATACGGACAAGGAAGAATTGATGAATTATTTATGGATGGGCATAGCAATGCGGACGAGGAAGAATTTGATGGCCATCGCCACCACTACGATGTCGTGAACGCTGGGTATACAATACGGTATATACAAAATACGACATTTAATGGGACGCACATTTGAATTTGAATTTGAATTTGAAACCCGCGCAATTTTTGGTATGAATTTGAAACCCGCTCGAACGAAATTTCAATTTCTATCATAATAACCGCTCAGCCCGATGTTTGCTAAGGCGATTCCTAGATCACGACGCAACGAAAGGAAATGCGGCGAAGCAGAGAACGAGAGAGATGGAAGTTGTTCCATCGCTATACACAAATTTCTTTTCGACAAAACCGTGTCGCATACGAGAAGCCTGTGGTGACACCACCGATACTAGCAAAGCCCTCAGATTGTAAGCGGCATATTTATATTTAATTTAACCAAGTTATTTTCTTTTAACCCTGTAGAGTTAGGGTTAAAGATTCGTGCAAATGCAGAGTCAATATACCTATTCATTATGCTCATGTATTCTTTGCAGGTTAGTGAAAGAAAACAGAGTTAAATGGTTTGGCAGTGGCAGGCGAGCCGATCCCTATGTGTATATGGTCCCATCACCATAGTCTTGGACTGGGGCTTGGATTTCCCCCATTCTGCTCCATTGCATTTGCAGCCATCTCTCTGCAGGACTAGAAGGAAACATGTCAGGTGTAATTAAGTAACTCTATGGCAAGGACGTGTGTTGCAGGAGTTGTTAGATATAGCAGAAGGTAGTTCAGCCCACATTTTCTAATATTAAAACAATGTGATAGTCATGTTTGATTTTTGTCCTCATGTGTGCTAACGTTTGGTTTTGGTAGGTGGCATTGGATTTGGAAATCGCCTGGTTACTGTTTACCATGTGATGTTGTGCCCGCCATTGATACCTATGGTGTTCTCTGTGTAACCGCCATTTTGTTTTATAAAGCAAAAACTTGAACATTGGATCCACTCTTTCTTGAACGTTGGATTCAGTGTATTAGTTTAGGTAAGTTTTTGTTTTTGTGTTTTCGTGGATAGCTTCACTGGGGGAAGTATCCAGATTAATTATGGTCAGTGGAAGACAAATATATTGGGCTAAGTCAGAGTCTGATATGTGAAGAATATAGGTTACTTTAATATCACCTCATGTTATAACTAAGAAATTTTTTATCCAATTCTGTTATAGCATGTGTCAAGTGTGATAATAGGATTACCTTTCCCCACAAATCAAGCTAACATGACAACTGCGTGCCTTTTATGATGTTAATATGTGTCACTACTAAATAATATAATATAGGGACTAATTATAAAAGAGTATTAAATTATTTATTATATAAATATAATTGAAAAATATTAATAATTAATATAAATTTATTAATGAAAAATAGTATTAATTAATATAAATGTATTGTAGCTTATGTATTTTAATTTTGATTTTGTTTTGTAATATTATAAATATTTTATGAAAAAATATATTTTACATTTGTTTAATAAAAATTAAATTTATACTGATCTATTTTATTATAATTATTTTTATTTTTTATTATTATAATAATATTTTTATTTTCATAATTATATTTCATCTATTTTCTCTAACTTAATTTATTAATTAATGTAATTTTCATGTTATTTTCTATACAATATCTAGAAAGATGTTATATATAATTCATTAAATGTATTAATTAATGTAATTTTCATGTTATTTTCTATACACTATCTTGAAAGATGTTATATTTAGTTCATTAAATATAAAAATAAGAAAAACATATTCGTAGTTTGTCTATTCAAAATTGACCAAAATAATAAAGTATGATTGAATCAAAATTAATAAAGTATGATTGAATCAAAATTAATAAAGTGTGATTGATTTTATTTTTATTTTTTTGGGTTATTGCAGACATACATATCTATACTTTACAATTTGTCTATTCAATGTTGTAAAAAATTAATTATACTTTACAATTTGTCTACTCAATATTGTAAAAAATTAATTAACTTTTATTGAAGGTTTTGGTTTTTGTTTTTATTTGAATATACTATATATCATGCCAAGTAGATTTAATATTTTTAAATTAATTTATTTAATAATACTCATTAATTTATTGTTATTTTAAAATGGAGTTGTTTTTAGTGTAATTTTTTGGATTTTCTAGTGCTGGAATCCTGCGAAAAAATCCAGGTGAAATTTTGTTTTGTGATATTTAAATTGGTTTTTTTACTATATATATGGATTCACCACCCTCAAAAAATCTCTAGGGCACTTCCATTGTGCAACACCCTAAAAAACCCCTAGAGCACTTCCATTCTGCATATATGGATTCAACACTCTAAAAAACCCCTACGGCACTTCCATTGTGCATATATGGATTGAGCACCCTAAAAACCCCTAGGTCACTTCCTTTGTGTAGGGGTTACCCATCAAGCTTGTGATTTCAATAAATTCCTGCGGGATTTTAGAAAAATTAGAGGGAAAAACTTTCAAAAAGTTTCATTAAAGACAACTAGTTTTAAAAATATCTTAATTTAAAATTTATTAAGGAAAAATAATATTGAAAATATGAATAAAATCATGCGAGAAAATTAATGTAATGGAGCAAGTAGTGTGCAATTTAATTTTTGATTAAAAAAATTTATTATTAATAAAAAATATGGAGAAGATTTGTGGTAAACTCTCCACGATAAAAGAACCCGGCGACCCGCACGACACGTAACTACCGACAAACCTCTGGAAGGATACCATTTGTCCTCCTCCACATTATATTAACTATATATATAGATTAAAATGAATATTACAATATTTTCAAATTGAGGCGATAGAAATCAATATAAATTACATTTCACTTCTTTATAATATATAAAACACATTTTTATGAATTTGAATATAAAAAACATCTCTAATATACTAATAAATTGTATTTAATTATTTAATTATTAAATTCAAAATATTACAATTTTATTATTAATAAATTTTATATAAAATAATTATTGATAAATACTAAATTTTAAATTAGATTAATTTAAAAAATATGATTTTATTATTTGAAATTATTTAAATTTTAAAATAACAAGTGAATTTATATATAGAAAACATTGAAACTAATAAAGAAATCATAATATCTTTTAGATTAATCACATCATTAAGATTTGGTTTATGTATAGAACAAACCAAAAATCAATAAAAGAAATAAAGTTTTTCTCTTTCACATGTTATGATTTTAAACCTTTTAAGATTATTAAATTTAATTAAAATAATATTTTTGTTATATATATATATATATATATATTTTTTTTGTTAATATAATTAAAAATAATAATATATTTTTATTATACTAATAAATGTTTAATCAATTAATTATTTATTTTTAATAATAACCTATCAACCTTATAAAAATCTCATTTTCAACTTTCATCTATCAATTACAACATGTCTATTAAGAAATCAATTCAATTAATTATAACAATAAACCATTTTTAATAATAACCTACCAACTTTTTAAAAATCTCACTTTCCACCTCTATCTATCAATTACAACAAATCTATTAAGAAATCCATTCAATTAATTTTAACAATGACAAAAACTTCTTTATCAACCAATTCAATCAAATTGCAATAATGTCAAAAATCTTTATATATTGTTTTTAATAAAAATAAAATATTGTAGTTCTTTTTGTTATGGCTTTGTTTCTCTCTTATTTATGCAATTTATGAGTTAAATTCATGTTTAAATGTGTTAAATAATTTAACTTAAGTGCCTCAAAAACTCATTCAATTTAATTTCAATTTATACAATCCTCAAGCACATACACATTTAGGCTAGACACACAATCAATTGGTTGAGATAATATCTCAACCACACACTAATATAGGAATTAATTAGATCTAAACAACTTTTTGATAATAAGAACAAACTCCTTTATATAGAATGAATCACAATTGAAACATCTAAGAATTATGTTTTCAAGTCATATTAGATTTGCTTGTAATGTATACTAATTATTTTTTGTTATAAATAATAAGAATATAACTTTACATGTGATATACAAATATTTCGTTGGTTTACAAAGAAATTACCAACATATGAAATTGATTGGAATGTCATAAGACTGGCATACAATTTGCGACTTACGACTTGATTTTTCTATTAGATAGAACCATTATTCAACACTTTTTTATTTACAACTTTGCTTGTTAATATTATTCATCTTAATAACTATAGAACTAAGATCTATTGGTTTAATTTTTTTTTTTTTTTTTTTGACAAAATCGGTTGCTAGTTGTATTTCAAAAAGAAAAAAAGAGGGAGTTGGGGCTCCATGATTACAATAAGAGTTGTCTGTAATGTTGAATGATAGCAGCTATAGCTGGAGGTTACAATCCTTTTATTTCTAGTATTCAGAAAATACAAAGATGCTGTGAAATTGTAGATACGGATGAACTGAAAGAGAAGAAATGCATATTTAAAAGACATGATTAAAAAGGAGGAGAGCTAGTCTATGTTAATGTGACCGATTTGCCTTGTTGTAGAGAGTTCAGGATTCTCATCATTCCCCGCATTTCTTATGTTGTTGGAGCTGGTGCTGGGGACAATGCATTTTTCAAGCATGTATTTCAGGATTTGTACCGACTCCTCGACATGAGTGCATCTATTCAAGACCTCTTCAAACTGAGCATGGAGGGATGATACCCTATAGAGGAATAATTTTGCATTGGTTTGATGTCTGTCCTCCAGGGCTTTGACGTTGTTCTTCAACTTAGCATCCATGGTCTGCTAATGAGCACGAATTTGATCAAGTTCCGCCTGTAAGTCAACACAATGGAAGCAATTTTTTCTTCTGGCCATTCTGTTCTGTGAGGACCAGGAGATTAAGACAGAGACAAAATTAGCAAAAAAAAACCAAGGACTATAAACAGAGATGGGAAGATGGAGGCGCAGGGTAATCAGAGGGGCATGGAAGAAGTGAAAGGGGGAGGGAGGACGCAGAGGGACACACTGCCAATCACCAAGGGACCCGAGAGCAAGGGGCGCCGAGAGATATAGCAGAGGGTTGGGGCAGGGGTGAAGTGAAGAGCATAGGGAGGGGGAATTTATAGAGTCGAGGAGGGGTAGAGAGATCGGGTTAGGGAAGGACCAGAGTAGGAGAGTCACGGGGTTGGGGAGAGAAGAGCAGCTGAGGGTGCAGGCAGAATCAGAATATGCAGTGGAGAGGATCGCAGAAGATTTGAAGGGGGCGATGATCATGATTAGGGGGGAGGAGATAAGGACGGGGCATCATTGCAAAGGAAGAGGTCCAGAGATTGAGCGCAGGCAAAGTTTTCTAATCGATCTGCGTTGCTGTTAAGTGATCTTAAAATGTGATAAAATGTGATACCATTCAATTCATTGAGGAGAATGAGGCATCTGTTGAGGATTTTCTCGAGGGCAACATTTGATGTGGACCGGTTGCTAATCATGGACTGTATGACAATGGATGAATCGCCCAGAATGATGGCATTGTCCAGTCTGTGATTTTTAAGTTGTATTAGGCCTTGATAGAGGGCCAGAGATTCAGCTCTATTGTTGGAAAGCGATCCAAGGCTCCATTCAAAAGAAAAGATCACATGCCTAGATGCGCTTTTGATGATGCCCCCTGCGCCGGTGATACCAGGATTTGATTTCGAGGCACCGTCAAAAAATAGAGTAGGTTTTCCTCTATCTTTTATCCAGTCTTTGAAGGTGTTTTCCTTAAGACAAATTTTCCAAGGGGCAGATTGATGGGGAGAAAAGGGGATAGAATGCCTGTTGCCTCTGAAAATTAGCTCACAGAGAAAATTTCTTTCATCGACACTTAGGAATGAGGTGTTGATCCTGTAATTACTTTTAGTAGCAAATATTTTTTTGACGAGAATCCATGATTTGTTGCAGATCTTCCTGAGTGATGGTTCTTTGCCATGGAAGATCTTATTGTTCCGAGAGAGCCAGATGTGCCAAAGGGCAGTGAGCGGAAGGGTGTTCTAGACCCTGCTTGGGAGATTGGTCTTTTTATTTTTCCAAGGTAATCTGCTTTTCCATTGGAGAAGGAAATTTGCAACAGTGCCATCTTGATTGATATCAGGCTTGAAGTAGGTAGTGAGGGTAGAACAACATAGAGTGGTGAAGGGGCACCTGGGAAAGAGGTGGGTTATAGTCTTAGTAGTGTTTTGACAGTTGGAGCAGATAGAAGGACCTATGACTTCCCTTTTCTGGAGATTGTCAGAAGTGAGGAGTTTGCCTTTCAGCAAGTCCAGATGAAGAATTTAACATTTGGGATGACTTCAGAGTGCCAAACCATTTTCCATATAGGCCAAGTAGGGGCTGGAAATTTCTCTTTGCATAGGAACTGGTAGGCAGATTTAATGGTGTAGGCTTTTCCCGTGGGATCCCAAAGAAATCCATCCAAGGCATTTCGTTGGACAGGTGCTATACCATGCAGGTGGAGTTGTAATTTTTTGAGGTCTTCATTGAGAAGGAGAGGGATAGAAGGAAATTTCCATCCGATCCACAACTGATTTCTATTATCCCACTTAGATATCTGATTTATGAATTTGATGCCCAGACAGTCCAAATGTCGAAGAATGTTCTATGTACCTGGTCTTTCAATGATGGGAATACCTCCCATGATGCGATCCTGGCCGATGTTGATGGATGTGCCTCCTTTCAGAACTTTAGAGAGGTTTTCTGCTAGGAGGGGGATGGATTTTTTGCAAGAGGACCATATTTTGGTGCACTGCCTGTTGGGGATGTCTTGCTAAAGTAATTGCTGTCTTTGAAAATTTAAATATTTGACTTCAAGCACCTGTTTCCACCATGTTTGTTCCCCATTGATAAATCTCCAAACTATCTTACCTCCAAAGGTTTGATTCATGATTTTGGGCGAGCGAACACCAATGCCTCCATGTTCCTAGTCTTGGATGACTTGATTCCACTTGACTAAGTTGTATTTTTTTTTCTTGTTTACCCCCATGCCAAAGAAAATGTCGAATGATAGCCTCCAGCTTTTGATGAATGTTGGCCGGGGCTTGCAAAAGAGTGAATTGATAGAGTGGGAGGGAGGATAGCCCGGACTTGAGGAGGGTGAGGTGTCCCACATGATTAAGCCATGAAGAGCCCCATTGACTCACTTTCCCCTTCATTTTATCAATGGTCACATTCCAAATTTCAGTATTTAAGAAGTTGATGCTAACAGGCATGGCTAAGCAATTGAAATAATCCCAATTTAACTTGAAGGGTACCACAAAAATGCTGGCAATGCTATGTATAGTTTGTCTGGAGGCGTTCCAGCCAAAGACACAACTTTTCTTGAAGTTGATCAGCCCTCCAGAACAGTGCATAAATCTGTCCAAAACTTTTTTGAATCGATGAGCTATAGTTGTGGAGGCTCCTCCCATTAACAAGGTGTCATTAGTGAATTGGGAGTGATTCATATTGCAGACTCCATTGCCATATTTTATCCCTGTGATGAGACCGACCCGCCTCATGTGGTCAAGAGCCCTACTGAAGGAGTCAGCCATAATAATGAATAAATAAGGGGAGAGGGGGCAGCCTTGGCAAAGCCCTCTTGTAGATTGGAAAAAAGGAGCAGGTCTTCCATTTACAAGGGGGGAAATCCAAGCCCCGGAGATACAAGATTTGATGAGATCAATGAAACTCTGGTTGAACCCCAATTTATGCAAGACAGCTAAAAGGAAGGAGTGACTTACCCTGTCAAAAGCGTTGGCGAGATCAAGCTTAAGGATGAAGCCCTTTTCGTTACGGGATATGCTGGAGTGAATGGCTTCCTGGACGAGGAGAATAGAATTAGAGAAAAGCCTTTGAGATATGAATCCACCTTGATTCTTCGAGATGCGGTTTTTTATGTGAGGCTTGAGGCAAGTGGCCAGGATTTTGGTGATGATTTTGTAGGAGGCGTTCCAGAGGGAGATTGGCCTGAAACGAGAAAAGGAGGATGGACGATTTTCTTTGAGTATGAGGGCTAGGAAGGTGGAATTAGTATAACCCTCGATTTTCTTCTTTCGATGAGCCCAGTGTATCATTTTCATGAGATTTTTTTGATGAGGCTCCAATAGGCACTGTAAAATGAAATAGGGAACCTCTTCTTCAGATATGTCTTGGTTGATGGAATTATTTATCTCTTCAAAGATAAGGGTCGAGAGGTATTGTAACAGATCTGAATACTCCTCTGGCAAGCTGCGCTTAGTGAGGAGCTCTTTAAAGTGGGAGGAGGCAGCCTGCTTGATTGCTTCAGGATCAGTGTGAATGGTACCTGTTTCATCAGTGATGGAGGAAATATTATTTTTGGCTTTGTGCACTATGTGTTGTTTATGGAAGAATGCAGTATTCTTGTCTCCTGCTTGGAGCCATAGGTTCCTTGATTTAAGGCACCATTTTTCCTCTTCTTTCTTGTTAATGTTGTGCAACTGCAAATATAGATCCTTTTCCCGAGTAAGAATGTCTTGGCTGGTTCCTTGGGAGTCAATAATGCGATGGGCGTTCTTCAGTTTGGATTTAACTTCTGCTTTAATCTTGTCTGGTTCTTGGTAGTGAGTTTTTGCCCATTATTTAAGGGCTTGCTTGGTCCTTTTAAGTTTCGACTCCCATATGTGGATAGGCGATCCTTCTATGTGAATGATCCATGCCTTTCGAACAATTTGATTGGCTTCTTGTATATCATTCCACAATGGGCTGTAGCAGAAGGGGAGAGGACCATGAGGACACTACGAAGTCAAAGAAAGGGTTGTGGGATAATGATCAGAAGCAGAGAAGGGGAGGATAGATGCCGAAGTTGAGGAGAAAGAGGAAAGGAAGGAAAAAAAGATTAGAATCCTGTCCAGCCATTCCATGATGTTGTCCTTTCCTATTCTCCTATTGGACCATGTGTATCTGTGATTTTTAGGAATGATGTCAACTAGTTCGTGCTCTTGGATAGTGTCTTCCAAAAGTCTTCTAAAAGGATCTTCCCCAAAGGAACCACTTCGTTTCTCATTGGAGTGGAGGATGAGGTTTAGATCGCCTCCCATTATGATGTTTTTACTTTCTTCATTTTGGATATCATCCCTTAGAGAGTTCCAGAAAATCTCTTTTTTCTGTAGTGGTTGGGGCTGTATAGATTGTATACAATGATACTTTGTTGCGTTGCTGTTCCTTCTAACTCCGTTTTGAGCCAGTTTTGTGTGGCTGTTGAGTCTTTAAGCTGCCACGCATTGTTAGCCCAAAGGGTGGCTAAACCCCCAGATGTGCCTCTGTATTCTGATAAAGCACCCTTGTACTACTTCTCTCTGTCTATTATTGTCCTCATATCGGCTTCTCCCTACTTCATTTCTTGGAGAAGAACAATTTCTGGTTGTTCTTGATTAATGAGATCCCTGAGAGCTTTGGATTTGGAGGGGTGCCCTAAACCCCTGCTATTCCAAGATAAGACTTTCATCATTGTAAGGGTTCAGATTGAGGAGGTGCTCTTCCTCCTTGGACCTTTTGCATGATGTCCCTGTTGTTCTGACTTAGAATGTAGTTCTCTATTGGGTTTTGAGTTCCTAAAGCAATGTCTTTCTGAGCATTTTCTATCCGGAGCTGTTTGGTTGATTTTCTGGCAGGACCTTACTTCTTGTGGGATTCCAATGAGGCACCATGCTCCTTGGTCGAGCTTCTAGTGATCCTAGTGGAGGTCGAGCTAGGGGAAGGGGATGAGGGAACAAGAGGGGGAGATGAGGAGGGGGGAGGATCAAGAGGAGGGGGAGGGATGGATAGGGGAGGATCATCGTTCGGAGGAGAAATAATTGCGAAGGGGTTGGATTGCAAGTTTGGAGGAGGGGTAGCAGAGGTTGAGGGGAGATTATGAGGGTCAATTCCTGGGGTGGGAGGAGGGCAATGAGAGGGCTGAGGCAAATCATGGGGATTTGGAGGCGAGACAGGATTAGCTTTCTTCTTCTTTTTTACAGTTTCCCAAGGCTGTTCAGATTCTTGACTAGCATTATCAATATTTTTAGTACAACGATTAGCAAAATGTCCATACTCATGGCATAACTTACACTTGAACGAAATTTGCTCGTAGTCGATCTGCTGGATGTGAGTCCAATCGTCCACTTTTAGTTTGATGGCCTTCGGCGGCCCTTTTGCCCGGATCAACTTTGACACAAATTCGGAGCATGCGAGCATGTTCTCCTTTGGTTTGCCTATTCGATGAAGGTGTCGATCGCATTCCCAATAGCCACGACCAAGTCGTCCCAATGATGTAGGGGAAGGTGAGGAAGGAGCACCCCGAAATAGGGGCCCGAGAAGAAGGCACGTCGAGCTCGGGATCAAAGTCAAGGGTCCATTTTTTGAATAAAGACCCTAGAATCCATGAAATAGGGACCATTTCCTAAGATCAGATCCATATCATCCTTAGATTCAAAGTGGAAAGGTAAAATAGCCTTTGCCACGAGAACACGATGGAGATTTTCCCGGAGATTTTGTCGGCCCGATTCGCGTTCAATCCATCTCTGGACGGACTTCGGGGAAGGCCGAGACGAGTGAAATGGCCTGAAGCCCTTTTCGGCCGGTGAGAGGCGCCGCTGCAAGGGAGAAGGGGGAGGACAACTTCTTGCGGGCCATCCGGTTTTTAACGAATGCGGGAGATGGTGGGACGAGGCCGTAGGAGGGCCCCGGAAGGCGTATGAGAAAGTTAGCGAGAGGCTTGAGCGTGAGCGGCGACGGACGGATCGGATTGGCCTGCGAGCCCATGCGGAGTCGGGCCGGCGAGCATAGCGAGGCACGGGGATAGGGTGTAGGGACACGGGCGGGGGGCCCGAGAGGTGGATAGAAGCGAGAGATCGGGCGCGGGCGGGAGGCCCGTGCGGGGCAGGCGCTCGAAGGGGCCTAGGTCAAGGACGAGCACACCGGCGCGTGCCTGCATCCATCCATCGCTATTTTCCTCTTGGTTTAAACTTATTATTAAATATTATCTTTAAAAATAAATAAATTTTATTTATTTATTTAGTTTACATGTTTTTTGTTTTCCTTAATTTCACCCTTGAATATTTTAATATGTAATGGTCTCGGTGGCATTATATTTAATTGATTTGAAATCATGTTCTTCAAAATTTTAAAATCATTATGATTTCAAATATAAAATACAAATATATCGTTAAAGAAACCCATCGACTTTAGTATTGAAATCTTACGGAATTTCAACATGTTAGATGAGAGATAAATTATACTTGGGAGTTGAAGAATCCAACTCACCCAAAGTTGTGAGAATTTAGTTGTTGTGATCATCTTGGTAGCCAATGTATTGCGGGTGACTCTTTAACCATAGGGTAGAAGTGCATTATGTTTTTGTATAGCGACTTCCCCAAAGTCCTCGATCAATATATTCCAATGAATCTTCCCTATTCTACTTATAATTATTTTATGAAGAATGTCTCACATACTCTTTCTCCTCCGTAAATAGAACACATTGTTCCAAAAATAGAGAAAAAAAAATATTTCCATACACCTTGATCATGTGTCATTATGGGATTTTTTTTTCTTTTATTTTATGGTATTTTTTTTGCAAAAAATTAATGTTATTTATCTTTATGTTTTTAGTATTTCATGTTTTTATAAAACAATTTCCTTTATTTATTTATTATGAATTTTACTTTATTATTTATTAATAAATATTCTTACTTTTATTATTTATTATTTTATTTTTATATTATTGTTATTATTTGATGATATGGGGCATTAAAATATTTGAATGATCACCTAGTTTGATTGATATAAGGTTTTCTAGAAGAGTAAGGAATTTGGTAAGCCTTTGATCCTATCGAGAATCTAATCTATATTTCACTAATGAGAATAATTGATAAATAATTTTGTAAATTTAAATAAAGTATTAATATTTTTAGCTAAATATTTTAAAATAAGATCAATGGAACTACTAAAATTGTTATAAAATATATAGATAAGTTTTATTATTCATTGCCAACTTATATTTAGTTAGTTATTTGAGTTATAATATTAATACATAAAAGTTAATATAACTTTAACACGTAATTTGATTTAAATTTTATAAAATGATTTAAATTTATTTTGTAAAGGTAAGTTTGCATTACCTCAAAATTTCGCATTACAGCCATTCAAACATCAAAGTGCATAATTCATATTATTATCAATCTCAATCAACCAGCAGGGAAACCAAATACGGTGACTAATAATTTAATAGCAAGTGTCAAATAAAATGTCTACTGCGAAAAAATTAGACCTAAGTGAGACCAATTTATAAAGAAGAAAAAAGCTATAGCGAGGTCGAACTAGTGATCAAGAATTTGAGGAGGTCACTAGACTACGGTCTAATGCATTAGTACCGGTAGAGACGGAGGCTTGAGCTCACATTGAAGATGACTTTCCACGTGAGCCACTTGAGAATCCCAAGCTAGCCAAACATGAGTGTTGATATCACTATCAAGGTGCCCATTTTTATCTCATTCAAAGGAAGATATGTATCATTACGATCTTCATGTTTCTCTTTTGATACTTTTCCTAAGAGATTTTCATTTGGTAATGAAGGGTGATAGAGTTCAAATATTGGTTTGTCTTTAGTATGGCTAGGCCCCGGGAACCAGATTAGCTACTTCCTTTGTGATCTTAGAGTCAAATTATGCATAGGGGTCATCGGTGGTGAGGGTTTCGAGCAAAAAATTTCTTTGTGGATAAAAGGAGGAGTAGTTGAGTGAAATATTGTTGTGGATTCTTCTTCCTATGCCTATGCATGCAAATGACCTTGCTAGCCTCTGTCCCAACACCCCTTTATGACTACACATGAATTTCGTGACATTTTACATCGAAATAGAGAAATAATCGAGCGATATAGTTTACCTACAATAGACACGCTGACTTGAGGGGATTGAAATTAAATGGATCAAAATAGAATTCAAGCCCAAAGGTACAAAGGATTTAGGGAAATCAAGGCCACAAGAAAGAAAGTCTCGTACAGAAACCTGAAATAGCGCCTCCAAATAGACTCATGCCGGGATACCACTTCAGAAATATTGTCCCGATGCACCTTGAAAGCTTTGAAGAGCACCGGACAAGCCGGTATAACTAAGATCCATAACAATAGAAAATAGGGAAAGAGAGATAAGTCTATAACACTGCTACTACTATCCTATTTCACGAAGGCCCAGAAAATTCTCAGACCTTAAGTACGATAGCTTTGCAGAAAAACTATTTCCTTTAGCCCAGTGAATTCCATAACGTCTCATGGCATGAAATATATGCATGTCCTAGTTTCGGCTCTGATGCGCATCAAAATTCCCATGTGAATAGCTATTCCTTCGATTACTTTGGGTTGTAATAATTTGCATGCAAACTGGAATATATACTCTTCAAATTCATAGTCGAACAATCCGGAGCTTAGGAAAAGCCAAGGGTCACACCATTGAAATACATATTGTCCTCCAAGCATTATTACAACACTACCAAACTCCCAAAACAATAATGCCACTAGTGATGAGGAAATAGGCCATACCCAACATAAATTATGAATAACAAAGTATTTTTTCATAGGACGATAGCTAAAGGGTGACTATCCATCATATAAAATGAAGAATTAAATTCACATATTTTATGCATGGGGGAATTTATTGACACCACCCCTCTTAAATTTCGTGAAAGAGCCAGGATGGCCCCAACCTACATTTCCACTTTACTTATTGTCCCAATTGAATTTTTTTTTTAATTATTAATATTACAATTTTAAATTTAATTTAATATTTTTAAATAAATTTATTTTTAACTATTAAAAAAAACAAACACATTCCATTAACAATTTTTTTGGGAAAATAGTTTAAAAATATGCATACTCATAAACTATTATTGAAAAGGAATGTAAAATGAAATTGTGCTCTACACACTCTCACTCATACATATATATATAGATATATATTTATGTGTAGTATTATATTTTGATTAAAATTAATTATTATGCTATGTGTAGTATTTTATTTTGAGTAAAAGTTATGTGAATATAATATTCGTAAATTTTTAAAATTATAAATATTTGTTTATATTATTTTTATGATAATTAAATTAAAATTATTTTAAAAATAATATTATTAAAATATATGATAAAGAAATGGTAGGGGAGTAGTCATATTTTGGTGTTGGTGAATTTTTTTTTGAGTGATGATCTAGGTTTAAGAAAGATGAAAAATAATCATGAAATGTCCGATTATGTCTGTTTTGCTAAATAAAATCAAGTTTTCATTCTTTTGTGTTGGGGGCTCTCTAATTATCATTTAACACATGCTTAAATATTTATATCGAAGAGATAAGTTTTTGATAATCTCTTAAAATGTGTCACCAAGGAAACAAAATATATCTCTATTAAGAGTTATAAGCACAATAATAAAGAGATTGAAGGATGTGCACCATTTAGAATGCAATGCGAAGTGGTGAATTGATGGTTAATGGCCCAGTGGAGTCATCCTTCATTACTTAGTAATAATTCTAATTATAAATTGAATGCAACATCAAGTTTCATCATAAATCACGTGTATGTATTGTAAATATTACTTTATGGTGAGGGCTCTATTGGAAAATATTCACCTCAAAAACCTCTTTGCTTGAGTGAATAATTAAGCAAAGAGGTGCTCTACAGCCCGGTATAGCGATGATGTTGTCACATAAATTTACATTTTAAAAAAACTAATGTTGTCCATAAATAAAATACTTCAATTTCACCATAATTTTACATAAATAACATGAAGAAAAACTTTATTTCTTTTATTGATTTTGGTTTGTTCGGTACATAAGCAAATCTTAATGATGTAATTAATCTAAAATATATTATGATTTCTTTATTAATTTCAATGTTTTCTATATATAATTTCACTTGTTAGATTAAAATTTAAATAATTTAAAATAATAAAATCATATTTTTAAATTAATTTAATTTAAAATTAGATTTATCAGTATGTAATTTATATAAAATTTATTAATAATAAAATTGTAATAGTTTGAATTTAATAATTAAATAATTAAATACAATTTATGAGTATATTAAAGAGATGTTTTTTATATTCAAATTCATAAAATGTGTTTTATATATTATAAAGAAGTGAAATGTAATTTATATTGATTTCTATTGCCTCAATTTGAAAATGTTGTAATATTCATTTTAATCTATATATATATATAGTTAATATAATGTGGAGGAGGACAATTGGTATTCTCCCATAGGTTCTTTGGTAGTTAACGTGTCAGTCGAGCCCTCTTTTGGGTTCTTACATTGTGGAGAGTTTACCCATTAAATTTGTGATTTCAATAATTTCCTCACAAAAATTAGATCGGAAAAATAACCTTGAAAAACTTTTTGAAAAGTCACATTAAAAGAAAGCTGGATAGGGAATCTTCTCCATATTTTTTATTAATAATTAATTTTTTTAATCAAAAATTAAATTGCACACTACTTGCTCCATTACATTAATTTTCTCACATGATTTTATTTATATTTTTAATATTATTTTGCTTAATAAATTTTAAATTAAGATATTTTTAAAACTAGTTGTCTTTAATGAAAGTTTTTGAAAGTTTTCCCTCTAATTTTTTTAAAATCTCGCGAATTTATTGGAAATCCATGAGCTTGATGGGTAACCCCTACCTGATAGGAAGTGACCTAGGGGTTTTTAGGGTGCTCAATGCCTTATATGCACAATGGAAGTGCCCTGGGGTTTTTAGAGTGTTGAATCCATATATGCGGAGATGGAAGTGCTCACAGGGGTTTTTTAGGGTGTTGCCTGATGGAAGTGCCTAGAGATTTTTTGAGGGTGGTGAATCCATATATATATATATTAAAAAAAAACCAATTTAAATATCCTAAACAAAATTTCACCTCAATTTTTTTGTAGGATTCAGAAAGCACTAGAAAGTCCAAAAAATTACACTAAAAACAACTCCATTTTAAAATAACAATAAATTAATAGTATTATTAAATAAATTAATTTAAAAATATTAGAATACTTGGCATGATATATAGTATATTCAAATAAAAACAAAAACCAAAACCTTCAATAAAAGTTAATTAATTTTTTACAATATTGAGTAGACAAATTGTAAAGTATAATTAATTTTTTACTACATTAATTAGACAAATTGTAAAGTATAGATATGTATGTCTGCAACTTAAAAAAAAAAAAAATTCAATCACACTTTATTAATTTTGATTCAATCATACTTTATTATTTTGGTCAATTTTGAATAGACAAACTGTTCTTCTTATTTTTATATTTAATGAACTAAATATAACATCTTTCAAGATAGTGTATAGAAAATAACATGAAAATTACATTAATTAATACATTTGTAAATTATATGACATTTTCTAGATATTGTATAGAAAATAACATGAAAATTACATTAATTAATAAATTAAGTTAGAGAAAATAGATGAAATATTATTATAATAATAAAAAATAAAAATAATTATAATAAAATAAATCAGTATAAATTTAATTTTATTAAACAAATGTAAAATATATTTTTTCACAAAATATTTATAATATTAAAAAACAAAATCAAAATTAAAATACATAAGCTACAATACATTTATATTAATTAATACTATTTTTCATTAATAAATTTATATTAATTATTAATATTTTGCAATTATATTTATATAATAAATAATTTAATACTCTTTTATAATTAGTCCCTATATTATATTATTTTTATTATATTAACATTAGTGACACATATTAACATCATAAAAAAGGCACGCAGTTGTCATGTTAGCTTGATTTGTGGGGAAAGGTAATCATATTATCACGCTTGACACATGTTATAACATAATTGGATAAAAAAAAATTCTTAGTTATAACATGGTGATAAAGTAACCTATATTCTTCCATATCAGACTCTGACTCAGCCCAATATATTTGTCTTCCCTTTGACCATAGTGTCTGGATATTTCCCCCCAGTGAAATATCACAAAAACACAAAAACAAAAACTTACTAAACTATTACACTGAATAACATTCAAGAAAGAGTGGATCCAATGTTCAAGTTTTTGCTTTATAAAACAAAATGGCAGTTACACAGAACACCATAGGTATCAATGGCGGGCACAACATCACATGGTAAACAGTAACCAGGCGATTTCCAAATCAAGTGCCACCTACAAAACCAAACGGTAGCACACATGAGGACAAAATCAAATATGACTATCACATTTTTTTAATATCAGAAACTGTGGGCTGAACTACCTTCTGCTATATCTAGCAACTCCTGCAACACACGTCCTTGCCACAGAGTTACTTAATTACACCTGACATGTTTCCTTCCAATCTTGCAGAGAGATGGCTGCAAATGCAATGGAGCAGAATGGGAAATCCCAGAATCTAAATCCAAACCCCAGTCCAAGACTATGGTGATGGGACCATATACACATAGGGATCGGCTCGCCCGCCACTGCCAAACCTTTTAACTCTGTTTTCTTTCACTAACCTACAAAGAATACATGAGCATAATGAATAGGTATATCGACTCTTCATTTGCACGAATATTTAACCCTAACTCTACAGGGTTAAAAGAAAATAACTTGGTTAAACTAAATATAAATATGCCACTTACAATCAAGGGCTTTGCTAGTATCGGTGGTGTCACCATAGGCTTCTCGTAATGCTTCTCTCAGAGTCGACAGTTTTGTCGAAAGAAATTTGTGCATAGCGATGGAACAACTTCCATCTCTCTCGTTCTCTGCTTCGCCGCATTTCTTTCGTTGCATCTGATCTGGGCATCGCCTTATCAAACATCAGGCTGAGCAGTTATTATGATAGAAATTGAAATTTCGTTTGGGCGGGTTTCAAATTCATACCAAAAATTGTGCGGGTTTCAAATTCAAATTCAAATGTGTGTTCCATTAAATGTCGTATTTTGTATATACCGTATTGTATGCCAACGTTCACGACATCATCGTAGTGGTGGCGATGGCCATCAAATTCTTCCTCGTCCGTATTGCTATGCCCATCCATAAATAATTCATCAATTCTTCCTCGTCCATATTGCTATTTCTATGTCAGGTCTCGGCGGATGGAGCGAGGGGACACCGACGGGCAAGGTTTCCGGGCCAAAATGCGGCCCCGGTAGACTACTCCGTAAACATTTATCTATCCAGCTCCTCATTATTGGGGTGGGTGGTATATACATGTTGTTGGATTTCTCTATCCATGTCGTTTACTTCAGCATTAAATGTTATGTAGTTGAGTTGAGTGGTCCAAATAAAGTGTCCCCTCAACCAATACATAAAGTGTCCAAATAATATCCTCACAAATCCACTATTGGACCAAAAAAGCGGTGTTATTCCAGCACTTTTTTAAAAGTTAAAATGACTAATATTTTTAACTATAGATTTAACAATTTCATAATGTTTCCAACAAAAACATGAAAGTCAAATTTTAAATTGAAAAGTAACTAAAAATAAAACTATTTGACTCACTTAAGATGTATATACATACATATGAATAATAAAAGAGTACATCTAAAGCAAAACATTAAAATGAATTATATTTTTCTATATATATTAATTATGTAATAAAAAAACATCTAAAACAAAAAAATTGTATTCCCCTATAAATCTTTCTTTTGAAATTCTACTAACAAAATTTTTTTTTTTTATAATTTTTCAATATTTTTTAAATTAGTTTATTAAATATAAAACTTTAAATTATAATTTTGAAATGTGATTAAAAAAAATGATTTCTACCCATAACACTAATTTTCAATTCTAAATAAAAATGCATGCATAAAATTTAAAATAATAACTTCAACTTATATTTGTTTGGATCATAAAATAGCATCCACCCCCACATATAATTATATACATTTCAACTCCACCAAAAATATGTAATATAATAATATATTTGAGAAGTGCCATCTAATTTTTATAAATTGGATCAAGTTAAGTGTTCAACTAAAAGTAACTAAAAATAAAACCATTTGCCCCACTCAAAATGTATATACATATATATGATAATAAAAGAGTACATCTAAAATAAAACATTAAAATAAATTATATATGTATAATTAATGTAATAAAAAAACATCTATAAATATTTAGATGAAATCTGAGATATACACAATACTGCAGTAATCAAATAAAGTTACATATATACATGAGGAATTGTCTCAAGATATGAAAACTATCTTGGACGCACAATAAGTTGGTTGAGGGAATCTCTCAACCTCACACCAAACTAGGAACTTAGTTTTAGCTAACCTATGGAATAGGAACAAACTCTATACATAGATAGTCACAACTGAAGACAAGTAGGAATTACATATTCCAACATTTTTTTTTTGAAATTCTATCAACTAATCTTCTTTTTTATCATTTTTAAATTTTTTTTAAAATAAGTTTATTAAATATAAAGCTTTAAATTATAATTTTAAAATATTACATTTTCTTATTTAAAAAGATGATAATTAAAAAATAAATAAATAAATTCTACCCATAATCACTATGGGCCACATGGAAGACTTACAAAATGGAACAGATTTGCAAAATTAGGAAAATCTTAATTATAAGAGATTGAATTTAAAATTCAATAATTGTTGAAATTCCCTGTTGAGAGAAATGTGATCGAATTTAAAAATTTAAAAATATCATAAATATACTAATATTAAAATTAGTATTATTATTATTTGACAATGGATTTTCCATAAGTGACTCTTTGTGCTTTTTAAGTAGAGATGATGGACCCATTATGTTACAAACATTAATATCAAAAAGAATATGAGGTTTTTAGAATCTATGCTTCTGTGATCCATATAAAATTGTAAAATCACTTTCGGTAATAATCACATATAATGGAACGTTGTCGACGCGTTTCGAACCAACCAGTGTGGTTCATCATCAGGACTAGGTGAGAGATCAGATCAAATCAATAAGCTTAAATAGATGTAGAGATGTTTAAACTAGCCGTTTTTTAACGGCTAGTTTGACTTTTTAATAATTTAAAATGTTTTTAATAAGTAACGGCTAGTTCCTCCTACTTTTAAAAACATTTTAAATTATTAAAAAGTCAAACTAGCCGTTAAAAAAACGGCTAGTTTAAACATCTCTACATCTATTTAAGCTTATTGATTTGATCTGATCTCTCACCTAGTCCTGATGATGAACCACACTGGTTGGTTCGAAACGCGTCGACAACGTTCCATTATATGTGATTATTACCGAAAGTGATTTTACAAGAATATGAGGTATCAAATCACTCTATTTTTAGAACATGTTAGGATCATTGCAATACATAGCTACAAATACATATTAAAGAAACAAACTTTTAGCTAAAAGTACATTAAACCCCTCAACAAACACGTAAAGTGTCCAAATATCCTCACAAATCCACCATTGGACCAAAAAAGTGGTGTTATCCTAGCACCTTTTTTTTGAAGCTAAAATGACTAACATTTTCAACTATAGATTTAACAACCTCATAATGTTTCCAACAAAAACATTAAACTCAAATTTTAAATTGAAAAGTAACTAAAAATAAAACCATTTGACCCACTCAAGATGTATATACATACATATGAATAATAAAAGAGTACATCTAAAACAAAAACATTGAAAGAAATTGTATTCCTCTATAGACATTTCTTTTGAAATCCTATTAGCCAATTTTGTTTTTTTATATAATTTTTCAATATTTTTTAAATTAGTTTATTAGATATAAAACTTTAAAATAAAATAAAAAATAAGAGTTCAACCCATAATACTAATTTTCAATTCTAAATAAAAATGCATGCATAAAATTTAAAATAATAACTTCAAATTACATATGTTCGGATCATAAAATAACATCCACCCCCACATATAATTATATAAGTTTCAACTCCACCAAGAATGCATAATATAATAATATATTTGAGAAGTGTCATCCAATCATATTTAACTATTCAAGTAAAAGTAACTAAAAATAAAACCATTTGGCCCACTCAAGATGCATATACATACATATGAATAATAAAAGAGTACATATAAAATAAAACATTAAAATGAATTATATTGATGATGATGATGATGATGATGATGGTTAACGTCCACTGAGACCAAACTTTGGTTTATCGGACCTATAATTTTCTTAATTCTTAATTGTTTGGCTTCTCGTCTTTCTTGGCGAGATTGGTGTTGTAGCTTTCTTTTTCTTCTCTACGGTCTTCCAATTTCCTTTATCTTGCAACTCCTTCATCTCTTCTAATCCTTGGGACACTGGTGTCTTATCTTCGGGATCTAGGAGATCTGCTTTGCTGCTAAATGAAGATTTCTTTTGCGTGGTATTCGAATCCTCATAATTGTTGATGCTTGAGGAGTTGTCGAGTTTGTTTTTTTGTTGTTGGGCGGGGCTTTCCTCCTGCTTGTCTTGAGGGTTGTTTCTTTCTTGCGATTCAGAGTTTTCTAGAGAGTATTCTTCCTTGATGACAATGTAGTTTTCCTTTTGTGCTCCTTCCCACCATGTAGATCTATGGTGATTCTTTCTAGCATAATTTTTCTACGAGACTTTTGGGCAATTTTTGGCTAGATGGCATGTCTCAAAGCAGGATCGACATCTGAAGAGGACACTTTCATAGTCGAGTTTCTGGTTCCATACATAGTATTTGCTTGTTAGGATTATTTCAGCTGGGAATCCAGTGTTGAAGTCCATTTCTACATAGATGCGTGCATAGGTAGTTCTGACATATTCCTCTGTTTCTGGGCACCTGTAGTAAAATTTCCCAATTTCATTTCCAATGGCTTTTAGCGAGGAGAGATTCCAGAGATGTAAAGGTAGGTTTGGAAATCTGACCCAAATTGGTGCTGAGGTTATGACTATTGTTGAGGGATCGAATGATGGGTTCCATGGTTTCATGAATAGGCTCGATTTTTCCCAAAACCAAGGGTCGAAATCTAAAATGCATTGTCTTCTTTCAGAGTTTTCAAAATCTACTATAAAGAAACCCTTAGCACAGGGGTAGATATTAATTTCATCAGAGATGAGAGGCTTCCATACCTCCGAGATCCAACTGTGGAGGGTTGTCAACCATGGCCAAAAGCCATTAAACTGGCATATTAAGGCACTTTCAGAAAACTTCAAGGCCTCATCCAGTGAGGCCTTGACCACTTGTACAGTGGGAGTTGGGGCTTCACTGACAATATGGGCAGGAGCTTGAGTCTCAAAGGTGGACGGAACTGGGCCGACAATTATCTTTGCAAAGCTAGGAGCCATACTGCGGAAGAGATGTTATTGAACCCTGTGGAAGAGATGCGAAACCCGTTCGATGAAGATAAGAGAGCAGAGTTTTTAACTGCAAAATCTTCTTCTCTGACACGGTACGTAAAATTGATATCAGTAACAAAGCCGCGCAAAACCCTCACTCGCACTCGTTAACCAAAACTATTTTCAAATGGTGAAAGAACTCGTTTTCAATCAACGGGAGTCTTCAAATCAGGTGTAGAGCAAGTAAGAAACTAAGAAAATCTGGAATACAGGTTAAAGGGAGTAATGGTAGTCGCATTTAAGCAAGCTGACACTTTATAGGAGAAAAACCCCTCAATACTGCACTCGCCACAGAAGAGATGCGGAACCCAACTGGCCAACTGCGGTAGATGTGAACCCCATTTGCAAAAAGAAACTCGTCTACAGTAGATGTGAAAAGATGCGATCCCGTCTGCATCTGCGGTAGATGCGAAAAGATGCGAAACCGTCTGTGGTAGATGTGGTAGATTTCAAATGAATCTGCGTCTGCGGTAGTATTACTCTCTGACCGATGCTCCAATATTCATAACACAATTACACCTGCTAGTTGAACAAAATGTTACCGCGGAAACCTAAAAATAATTGCAAAAATTTTGATATGAAGATATTTGAATCCCTTCGCTCCTGTAGTTAAATCCGTGGGGAGTTGTGGAGGTGCGGAAGAGATGCTATCTGCGTTTGCGGTAGTATTACTCTCTAAAACAAAAACATGGAAAGAAATTGTGTTCTTTTATAAACATTTCTTTTGAAATTCTATTAACCAATCTTGTTTTTTATAATTTTTCCAATATCTTTTAAATTAGTTTATTAAATATAAAACTTGAAAGTATAATTTTAAAATATTACATTTTCTTATTTAAAAATATAATAATTAACTAAAAAAGGGGATTTCTACCCATTATACAATGGGCCACATGGAAGACTTACAAAATGGAACCGATTTGCAAAATTAGAAAAATCTTAATTATAAGAGATTGAATTTACAATTTAATAATTGTTGAAATCCCCGTTGAAGAAATGTGATTGAATTTACAAATTTATAAATATCATAAATATATTAATATTAGAATTATTATTATTATTATTTGACCATGGATTTTTCGATAAGTGACTCTCTGTGCTCTTTAAGTAGAGATGATGGAGCCATTATGTTACAACCATTAATATCGAAGAGAACGTGAGGTATCAAATCATTCTATTTCTAGAACATGTTAGGATCATTGCAATACATAGCTACAAATCCATATTAAACAAACAAACTTTTAGCTAAAAGTACATTAAACCTCTCAACAAACACTTAATTGTCCAAATATCCTCACAAATCTACCATTGGACCAAAAAAATTGTGTTATCCTAGCACATTTTTTTAGGAGTTAAAATGACTAACATTTTCAACTATGGATTTAACAACCTCATAATGTTTCCAAAAAAACATTAAAGTCAAATTTTAAATTAAAAAGTAGCTAAAAATAAAACCATTTGGCCCACTCAAGATGTATATACATACATATGAATAATAAAATAAAAGAGTACATCTAAAACAAAACATATATATATATATATATATATATATATATATATATATATAAAACAAAGACATTGAAAGAAATTGTATTATTCTAGAAACATTTATTTTGAAATTGTATTCCTCTATAAACATTCATTTTGAAATTCTATTAACCAATCTTATTTTTTATATGTTTTCAATATTTTTTAAATTGGTTTATTAAATATAAAACTTTAAATTATAATTTTAAAATATTACATTTTTTTATTTAAAAAGATAATAATTAATAATAAAAAAATAAAAATAAAAAATTCTACCCATAACACTAATTTTCAATTCTAAATAAAAATGCATGTATAAAATTTAAAATAATAACTTCAACTTACATCTGTTCGGGATCATAAAATAACATCCATCCTCACATATAATTATATGTGTTTCAACTCCACCATATCTGTCTCTTTTACTTTCACTTGAGGTTCACCAGAAGTTCACCAGAGGTTCGCGAAAACTCCTAAGGACGCCAAAGGCCGTTTAAGGCGAGGGAAGCCGTGTGTAGACCGCGTAGAGCATGACGGTGCAAAGTAGGTTCGTGTATGGGTTCATGTAAAGGACTATGAAAGAAGACAGAAAAGAGACTCAACAAGGCCAAGTCAGCCTGTGTTGTCGCTGCAAGCTTCAGTCAGGAAGCCCAAGCGAGAAATTGGTATCAGAGCCAATACTGTTTCACTGGTTCAAGAAGGTTAGTACTCAAATCTAATCTCTTTATTAGAAAAATGGATCCAGCTAGAAGATCAGTTTCATTCCAAGAGTTACAGGATAAAGACCAAGCTGAGCAAAACCCTCTCAGAGATATGCTTGCTAATTCGTCTAGTCGAGTTTTAAATTCTGCCGAATTAGAGTTTGTAGAAAGTCAGCCATCGGCATGATGGTAGTTACCTGTAATAAATGCATCCGATGTATATTCTGAATTAAAGCCTTTCCATTTGATTGCTGCTACCTTGTCTCAATAAAAGAGACTGTTAGTCAAATCCAAGAAAATTCTGAGAGTATCCAATCTATTCCTCTTTTAGATCCAAAAACCCTTCAAGCCGAAGCAAAGAGGTTGAAAATCAAATACAACCATTTGGGTTGTGTTCGGGTTGGGATAAGTGCTCTGACACATAAAGGATTGAATACATTTGTATTAGCCACAATCAGAGATTTAACACATAATAAGTATACAAATTCATTGATAGGAGGGATAGTAGCTCCTTTATCAAATGGTCCAGTATATTTTGACTGCTACCCAAACTTTTCTGTGTATGTCTTTGATGAGCACATAAAGGACATTCTGCAATTACAGATCCAGACCTCTGGATTCGATATGAGAAAGAATAGAAGTAATATTTCTATTCAAACTAGAGGATGTTTCAGGCACACTAATACTTTATATCCTGTTGTTCTTCATGCTCCCAGTCAAGACTCTAAATCCAGTGTGGTTGTTCTAACAGATTCTAAAAATCAGAAGATAGAACACCAGGTTATTAAATGGGAGGATCTAAGTTTTCCTAAACACTGGGTAGTAAATAATCCTAAACCCCCTGGTATGCAGAAGATCACATCAGCCAATGTAAGAGAAGAAAAATCGTTTGATGTCATATCCTTCCCAAGAAGATCCACCATTGATCGAAGAAGGATAGATACTCTCTGCAAAAGTTCTCCTCTATACAGAAATCCCAAAGTTGTTGATATCGCCAGTTCTTCACAGGCCATTGTAAATTGCAACCATGTTGATTTGTTTGAGTTTGCACAATTAGTCAAATTTAACTCTATTGAAGTTATTTGCCCAAGTTTTAAATCTGCTGTCAATCTAAGCCAACTTGCTGAAATGGTCATCCATTATAACCATCATCCTAGGACAGGAGAAGCTCCACCTACTACATCAGTCAATCCTTGTCCAAATCCAAAATGTTCAGATATCCCATTCCCACATGAGTCTTACCATGTGATGATGATGCATAGCTTGCCTTCACTTGAAAATGAAGACCCTAGGCTGACAGAGATATTTAGCAAGATGAGACCTCCTCGTATGCCCAAATATGGTCTTGGATACTTGGAACAGTTGAATAATTTGATTCCAAGTAGTAGATTTAAAGAAGTTCCTGCTGATTGCAAAAAGCCATCTATCCCAGAGATGCATAAGTTTTTCTCAGTCATGGATGGGTGTCCCAAACATAAGATATATACCTATTGGATGAAAGCTATGTTGAATTTGGATCTTGATACACACCCTGAGGCTGAAGCTTTTGACAAAAGCACTAGCAGAGAAGAAAAAATAAGGCTAGCTTTCAAATGGTAGGAGTATATAGACTACAATGATGAATGGATATCTTTTTACTCATGGAAAAAGATATCTGGAGCAGAAGTTGTCTTGATGGCAGACACAGCCACTCCTTCTACCACACAACATTCATGGACTGCTATGGATGGCAGCAAGGTTGAGACCAGCACAACCTTTCCTCCCTTTAAAGGAATAATGTTAGGAGAAGCACAAAGTTCAGCCAAAGCTATTCCTTTAGTAATCAAAGATGAAAATGCCCTAGGCATTGATGGGAGAATTCAAAAGGCTAGTGAGCAATTGAATTGGACTAACACTGCTATAAAAGGCCTAGATATGAATGTTGCTAAAGCTTCCAAAGTGAAAGATTATTTTGATAGTCTTACAGTTTCAGTTTCTGATGTAAATAATTGTTTGAATAGTATTCAGTTTGTAACTTCATCTATGAGAACTTATTCCAAAGAATCCTTGGAAAAGGTTGAGGCTTCAGAAGCCAAAGTTGAAAGATAATTCCATTCAACCCAAGGATCAATAGAAAAGCTCTCTGTACAGTTAGATAGAGCTCAAATAAAGACTGCTGAAAAGCCAATCCCAGCTTCATTCCTTTATAAAAGGAATATTCAAATTCAACATCCTGTCAAGCCAATTGACAGATTTCCACATCTTCTCCCTAGAGAAGAAGCCAAGGACAGTAAAGAAGAAGAAATTTATGAAAGATTGAAAATATCTTATTTACTCAAAGAAAAATATGAAGAGTCTCCCTCAGGACCAGAGACTAGTTTATTTCTAATATATGAACCATTGGAAAGTCAATATACAAGATATCCTGCTCCTGATATTAAAGGGAAAGCTCCAGAAGCATACACATTCCATCCAGATGCCCACAGAGAATGGAATGTAGACAATCTGGCAATAAACCAGATTAGAGAAGTAATTGATTTAATGTTTGTTGAATATAAGATGATGTGCTTAAGAGGTAAATCCAAAGTAGAGGCCTGTGAAACTCTAATTCAATGTTTTACTAGCATTCTGTCAAAATGGTGGGAGATTGAATCATCCCCAGCACTCATAAAGAAAATGGAAAGTGAAGTATTGAAAGATGAACGAGGTGATATTGTTTTTAATCCTGATGGCACTCCTCGGAGTAACATGATCGGTGCTTTGACTTCCATGATTCTGGAACACTGGTGTGGTTTAGAAATAGAGATGGCTGATAAAAATGAAATGATTCTTATGAATATTAAATGTCATAAGCTATCTCAGTATGAAGACTTTAATAGAGATTGGAAGCAAAGGATATTTTTGGTAAAAGACCCTCAAAACTTTCTCTGGAAACAAGTGTATCTTGCCACCCTTCCATCTAAATTTTTTGATTTGCTTAAACAGCACGATACATTCCAGTTGATATTTGAGTCATAACAATGTTACCGATGAAATAGGTAACCGCACTGTTACCTACTTTTTTTTGGTAGCATAAAAAGCACCCAATTTTGAAAAGTGGTGATGCAGAATCACCCTTTTTTTTTAAGCACATTTTTGACACTCTAATATTTTTATTTATGAAGTATGAATATTTGTTTTAAAATGTTAGTGAATTTCATGCTAATTTTGAAACGTATTGATGCAGCATTAACTTCTTTTTTTGGAGCGGATATTTTCATGCTAATTTTGAAACGTATTGATGCAGCATCAACCCTTTTTTTTTAGAGTGGTGATTTTCATGTTGGTAATAAAACACAAAACTTAGATAAAATATATATATATATATATATATATATATATATATATATATATATATATATATATAAACAATAAAAAAAAAAAACCAATAAAAATGTTAAAAAAAACAAAATTAACTCGTAAAAATAAAAAATTTAAACAAAAATAAATAAATAAAACAAAAAAAAAAACAAAAATATTTGAAAATTATATCAAAAGAAATGACAAAATTTAAAAGAAAAAAAACACATAATTTAAAGAAAAAAACAAAAATTAACCAAAAAAAAAACATCAAAAACATTTTTTTCTAAGTTATTAAAAAAAACCATATAATTAAAAAAAAAAAAATTAAATAGAAAATTTAAAAATAATTTAAATTACAAAATTAAAATTTAGATAAAAAAAATAAAACGCAAAAAAGAAAAAATTAAATTTAAAAATTTAAATTAAAAAAATAATAATAATAAGAAAAAAAATACAAATTTTAAAATTAACAAAAAAACAAATTAAAAAAAAAAAAAAAACAAAATTTAAAATTGAAAAAAAAAAAAACAAAAAAAAAAAAGCAAAACAAAACTATCACTAAAAAAATTAAAAACAAAACCACGTACAAATAATTAAAAAACAAATATCCATAAATTTACTGTTTTTTTTTTTTTAATGAAACAATTTATAAATTTTAAAAATGAAAAACTAAATAAACTAAAAGATTTTTAAAAAATAATAATAATAATAATAAATTAAATTAAAATTTAATAAATAAATTTTAAATTTTAAAACATAATTAATCTAAAATATTAAATTTAAAAACAAAATTTGAAAAAACAAAACAAAAAACAAAAACAAAAAAAAATTAAAATGAATTAAATTTAAAATAAAAAATTTGAAATAAAATAAAATAATTCTAAATTTTTTGAAAAAAAATAAAATAAAATAAAAATTCAAATTAAATAAAAAAATATTAAAAATTATAATATATATATATATATATATATATATATATATATATATATATATATATATATATATATATTTTGATCGTGGTGGCGCTGCTAATCGGCCTCCCGCCCAGGTGGCGGCGGAGGTCCGATGCTGGGCGGGTGGGGAGGCTGCATGCAGCCCCCCACCCGCCCAACGACTGGCCTCTGCCGCTACCTGGGGGAATCGGCCTCCCGCGGTGGGAGGGCGATTCCCGGAAACGGCCTCCCGTGGCGGGAGGGCGATTCCCAGAATCGGCCTCCCGCGACGGGAGGGCGATCCCAGAATCAGCCTCTCGTCGCAGGAAGGCGATTCCCGGAATCGGCCTCCCGCCGCGGGAGGGTGATTCTCGGAATCTGCCTCCCGACGCGGGAACGCGATTCCCGGAATTAGCCTCAAGGCGATTCCCGAAATCAGCCTCTCGCCGCGGGAGGGCGATTCTCGGAATCGCCCTCCCGTCGCGAGAAGGTGATTCCCAGAATCAGCCTGAGGGCGATTCTCGGAATCGGCCTCCCACCCAGCGGCCGACCTTCGCCACCACCTGGGCGGCAGGGCAATTGGCGGCGTCGCCACGATCAAAAAATTCTCTTTTTTTTTTCTTTTTTTTTTTATATTTTTCTTTTTTAAATTCTCTTTTTTTTTCTTTTTTTTAATTCAAAAAATTTAAAATTATTTTTTTAATTTAATTTTTATATTTGAAATTTAATTTGTTTTATTTTTTTTGTTTCTTTTTTTTTAATTTTATTCATTTTTTTGTTTTTAATTTTTTTTTCTAAATTTTGATAATAATTTTTATTAAATTTTGTATTTTTTTTATTTAATTGATTTTTTTTCTTTTTTTTCATATTTTTTTATTATTATTAAATTTTATGTTTAGTTTTTTCATTTATTTTTTGAAAATTTAGTAAATTTTGTATTTTTTTTAAATTTATTTGAATTTAATATTTTTTTTAATTTTTTAATTTTTTATTATTATTTTTTTAATTACATAAAATTTTTATATTTTTTTTATTTCAATTAAAATTGTGTATTTAAAATTAGATTTTTTTTTTAATTAAACTTAATATTTTCAAATTAATTTGTTTTTTATTTTATGTTTTACTTAATATATATTTTTTAATTTATTTTTCTCAATTTTAATTGATTTTTAAAGTTTTTTAACTTTTTATTTTAACAATGTTTTTTTTTGTCTTTATATTTAAAATTTATTTTTTATTTCAAAATTTATTTGTTTATTCATTTATTTATTAAAATTTAATATTTTTTTAATTTAATTTGTTATTTTAATATTAACATTTTTTTTAAATTTAATAAAATCTAATATATATATTTTAATTTAAGTTCATATATATATTTTATTTTTTATAGTTTAAATTCAATTTATTTTTTAAAATCTATTTGTTTTTTTAGTATATATTTTTTTAAATTTAATATTTTTATTGTATTTTATTTTTATTTTTTATTTTTAATTAATTTTTCATTTTTTTACTTTTAATTTCAATAATGTTTTTTTTTTTTTTTTAATTTAATATATTTCTTTAAATTTAATTTTTTATTTTAAAATTTATTATTATTATTTTTAATTTAATAAACATTTTCTTTTTCTTTTTTGAATTTAATTTCTATATTTTATTTTTTATAATTTCTATCTTTTTTTAACTTTTTTTTTAATTTAATATTTTTATTTTTATTTTTTTATTTCTATATATTTTGAAATTTTAATCTTTAAATTTTTATTTTTTAAGGTTTTTTTTTAAGGTTTGAATTAAAATTTTATTTTGTTTTTATTTTTATTTTTTTATTCCTATATATTTTTAAATTTTAAGCTTTAAAATGTTTTTATTTTTTAAATTTATTTTTTTTCTTAAATTTTAGTTTTTTTCAATGTTTGAATTTTAAAAATTAAAAAATGTTATTTCTATTTTTAAAAATGTCAAAAATATGACACAATTTTTTTTTTTTTTGTTATTCCAGCATCAATTGGTTTTGTTTTGAGGGTGTTTTTTCAATCTTTTTTTCAAGAAACAATTTTTTTTTTAGCATAATTTTATAAAATGTTGAAATTTGACCTTCAAAAAAAAACCAAGTGCGTTCTGGAATACACTTTTTTTGTTTTGGGGGTGTTTTTTCATGTTTTTTGAGTCCTTTTGGGCTAGAGTTCTCGTTTTGAGGTCAGGTTACCTATTTCATCGGTAACAGTGTTTCATACACATGGAGAGAAATATATACAATCATCACCAAGATAATGGTTGGATTATGTACCAATATGAAGATGAATAATTCTCTGTAGAAAATGTCTAGATTGCCTAACCAAAAATCTATTTGTCACAAATATGGTCTTTCTTTAGTTGACCCAATTGTCAAAAGAAGAAAGGCAAAGAAGCAGGCAAAGAAAGCACAAAAGAAGAACAAGAAAAATCCATCCAGATACAGCAAAAGTAGAAAGGGTCCACAGAGAAAGAAGGGATATTAAAAATATGTCCCAAAGACCCATTATTATCAGCGAGTTGATATCCACCTACATTTTCATAAGCAGGATAAATGGGATAAATTGACCTGTTGGTTATGCGGCAAACTAGGTCATACATCTTCAAAGTAGAAGCACTTGAATCAAGAAAGAATAGAGGAAGGAAATCTCAAGCTGCAGCCAAAGGCAAGCAAGTTGTTAAAGTAGAATCACAGACACTTTGCTTGTGATGTGGTTCTAAAAATCATCGAGTTGAAAACTGCCCAAATATAACATTCAGAGATCACCTCCAGCAGTTTCAAGAAGAAGACTCCTTTGATTCTCAAAGTTCCTATTCCTCTTCAGAGTCTGAAGAAGAATATCATGTTCAAGCCACATGTTTCTGTTCAGATTCTGACAACTGTTCTTGTCAATCTGAACCAAGTACTTCAAACAGTGACTCTTCTGATCCTGAAGTATCGAAGTTGTCCTAGTAGTTCAAAGAAAAGGTTCTTATGGCCCAAATTGCTGAAGATGCAGAATTAAAAATTCTGTCACAAATTCGAGCACTTGATGAAGGAGATATGAAAGAAAAGCTTCTTGAAGCATTTTTATCTCAAGTGCATAGTACATGTAATTGTCCCTACTAACCCATAGTCGAAAACCTTAAACCATCAACTTGGATGCCATGTAAACACAACAAGGGAAAAATATAAGAACATAACATGGGTACACTTTTAGAAACATACATAGAATGCAAAATGCTAGTGCAGTTTTTAAGTTTTTAAAGGTCGAATGCCACATTTTCCGCACAAAACATTGCACACCATGATTAGAGTTTTTAAGGTCATGTAGCTAATTGATGAAAGGTAAATTGAGGAAAATGTTGACCATGTTCACAAATTTGATTTTCAAAACATTTTAGGTAAAGAATTTGAAGAAACTTTATTGTTTTTGTTTTTTACAAAAAAAAAAAATATGAATAAAAATGAAAGATGATTTACAAGATGCATGTAATGAATCTACATGTTGCATCCCAAGGAAATCAACTACATGGAAAAATTTGTAGTGCTCCATGATAAATGAAATAATAATAAACCTAAAATAGTAAGCTAGAAATCTTCAACCATATGAATCCCACATAAGGGACACTTAGGGTTTTTGTCATGTCAAACTCTATAAACACTCAATAATTGTAGGAAGTGTCTCCACAAATTTACCTCCCAAGGGCATGCCCAAATATACAAATATGACTAAGTAATTGCATGCAATGTGTCACATATGTGGCCCTCTAATTATGGGTATCTCATGGGGTTAATTGAGTGATTGAGTGTTTTGAGCTTTGTGTAACATGTTCTTGTGGTTGGTCTCCAAAAATTAATTGCGTTTGTTGTATGCTTTAGTCAATCTAAATTGTAATCAACACCAATCGATTTCAATTATATATCGTTCATAAAATACCTACAATTTTCCTTATATTATTTTTCAAGTAAAAAACTCACAAAACTTCCAAATTTTTCATTGTTATATTGTCATATGAAACTATGTAAACATTCAATTGCCAAAGGTAATGTTCTTAAAATCTAAAGGGTGTAAATTTCTTATTTATTTGTAGTGGGAGGGTCTAGTAAGCAGTGACCATTAATAGAAGTGGAATGTGTACTCCTTTGCGAAGGAATGTTGGCTTAGTACTATGGTACAATTGTTAGGAGAGCAAATTTCCCATTTGGCTAGAAATTAAAGAAGTCTAAGGCATAAGATAAAATGGATTCATGTTAAGAGGAGGGTTGGTGAGACATTGCATACCCACTCTTATGATCAAGTCTTAAACATTGAAATTTCTATGTCAGTGGGATTTTACTCTTATATCCCCAAATGCTTCAAATCTAGAACCACCGTAGCCGAAAAAGGCTTATATTACACCAAAACCATCAGGCTCAAGCATTTTTCAATAACTGTTGAGACTAAGGCTTTGTGTGTTAACCTGCAAGGGCAGACCCGTTCTATAAATGCTGGCACTCAAAGTTTTTCATGTTCCACGCATTGCAACTAGCCTCGTGACCACAGTATTAAATTATCTCGGACCTCAGATCTCACCAAAAAGTGACAAACTCCTACATTTTTCCATCAATTACCGTTCACTTTTGGTTACTCAGCCCCATTTTCTGTTGGAATCTAGTAGTTTATTCAAAAGGGTTCTTGGAATTTCCTTTCGAAGAGATGAAAAATGATTCATGTCATGCGTCGGCCTTTTTCTCGTCTCTCGCTCTATCACAATCTTAACAACTAAGGAATGAGTTTTCTCCGAGGTTCTATTCCAAGATAAAACTTGATGACGAGCCACCTCTCGCCTTCTGTCAATTACCAGTTCTTGCTACTTAAGGAAAGGTACTTCTTGGAAAATTCCCCGAGATGGATTTCTGCCAAGATTTCCATCTCATAACGTGCTTTCTTGAAAGATGAAACCAAAGAAAAACATGGCATAACATAGACCCTTGCAATATATATATATGTGTGTGTGTGTGTGATGCGTTTGTGCAATTAGTGAGATAAAATAAAGGGATCGTAGAAGGACTAGTTATGATAATTTATAAAGGGATCGTAGAAGGACTAGTTATGATAATTTTTATCTGAAAATATAATATATGTTGCCACTATTCTCTGATTATTTTTATTGGTTCAAGCCAATAATAAATAATACATCATAGTACCATGGAAATATGATCAAATGGATTGATTAAGAGAAAATGAAACAATTCCCAACAATTAACTAAGTTTGATGAATTACATGGCAATCAAAAACAAATTATATTATCCTAACAAACTCACTTGTTGAAGAATCGACTCCTTTAGTAAATAGTTTTGACCTCTTGGTCAATAAGATTTTATGAATGTCTCTACCTCATACTCCCAATGAAAAAAATAATTCATGGACTCCTACTCATGAGGTCTTCAATAGTTCAACCACTTTTATGTAATAAAGTGGAAGTCATCCAAGTTGCATCAGCTATTGGATGGTCCTTTCACTTTACCAAATACTCGTAGTATTCCTTAATCTTGTCTTTTTAATCAATTTCTTGTTTAAAATCATCTCTTGTTATTTACTTTTGATAAGTTAGCATGGTAGTTTAAAAAATATAAAATATAAAATGCCAAGTTAGAATATGGATGAAAAAGAAATTAAAAAAAAAAATGTTAGGAAAAGTATATTTTATTACATCCATGTTAGAAAGAATGGTTGGATAGTTTGCTCTAAATAAAGGAGGCAACAAAAAAAAATGTTAGGGAATGCATAAAATAAAATGTTAATGCTTTAGTGATCAAAATGATAATGGTTTCATGTTTAAATGCACTAGAATTTCAAAATGTAAAGTTTAATTCATGTATGTTTGAACTTTTGAAAAAAGGTTTTATATATTCATTAATTAAATTAATCTATATGCGTGCATATTGATTTTATTGTAAAGTCGCTAATCGACAAGCGGTCAAATCAAAAGAAGTTGAAATGCTTGCAGATTTCGATGGTAGATCTTGAGCTTTCCGCAGATCTACGGTGGAGATGGACTTCGCATCCCCTCCGCCTGTTTCTTGTTAACGCGGGGGGGGGAGGGTCCAAAATCAGTTTCAATGGCCGCCCATTTTCGCGGCATGGCGGCATCAGGTGACTTCGCACCCCCTCCACCTAAAACTGGAAATCGGAGGGTACTCCCTCTCCCCCCGCCTGAAATCCACCTCTGGTTTTCCACTCCCACTACCATTTTCCTGTGCCATAACCATCCATCTATCCATCACCCATATCTTTCCATGTCATTTATCTGTTATCCCTAACACTCCATTTACCCTTTTATCCTCCCATTGGCCAATAAATTCTCTCCATTTACCCATTAATCATATCGTTACGCAGTAAATTCGCTTGACTGTTAGCCATGACCGTTGAACCTAAACCGCAGTCTATAAAATTGCCCACGGTTTCCCACTCAATACTTTACTTCCACCTTCAATTCACTTTCATCCTTCATCGTTATTTCATAGTGAATTATCTTCTGTAACTACCCTTCATTATCCCGAAACCCTATCATTGTTTCTATAACCGGAAATTGTGAATTCCTGTACCACTTTGTTACAGTCAAGCATGGCACCTAAGGCCAAGACGAAGAAACAAACTACTCTGAAAGTAAAGGTAAGAAAGCAGTGACAGAAGAAATCCTGAATATTGACAGTCTTGCAGAGGTCGTACTCGAGATCACTCATCTAGTTGTCGAGGTCATTCTTGAAGTCGCCAAAGCTGTTGCAGAAAACATTCTTGTATCTCCACAAATCAACCTCGACCTCACAACCCTAGTCGATACCTACTTTAAAATCATTGATTGTCACAGTGAATTTTAATTCTACGAGCTACACCTATGGCTACAACAGAAGCACCTGGATAAACAAGACCTTATCAGGTTTTGGGAGTCCATGTTACCTCTGTTTGCATTCCCTCAAACTCACCCATTCCCAGATTTAATTGCCTAGTTTCAGAAGCAGTATGACCCTATAACCAGGTCAGTGGTGGCTCAGAACGGAAACATTCTGATAACCATATCTCCTTAAACCATTAATCATATGCTTCTCATCCCTCCTTCTGACTCCTTATCATATTTTTCCCCTGCTGCCCTCATGGATCCTTATCACACATTATCCTTCCCACAGAGAGCTCAGATATTCGAAATCTTTCTACCTTAGGATGCAGATTTACCCAAGAGAAATCTCCCATATGCATCCTCCATCTTCCCCATTTCTTCCAAACACTGTATTTCTCTCATTTCTTATCTGTTAGGATACCCCAATGATGAAACCGTTGATGAACCCATCCTAGGTTTCTTGTCTATCTTCAGCCTTGAAAAATCACCTTTGTTTATGTACAATTACAACCATTTCTTAGCTGATGTTATACATGAACAATTCATGAATCTCACCACTCAAGGAGCCTTTACTTATTCTTCTGTGACTATTCATATGATTTTGTTTCAGCATGCAGATATGTTGCCCATTCACTTCAACAAGTAGGACACATAGGGAATGAATCAATCAGTGATTCACTGGAAAGAATTAGTCAGAGCATCATCAATAACTACTTCTTTCTCAGAATTCATAGACTTACTCATTCATCCAGTCAAGCAGTTCCTTACCAATTCACCAGAGCCTAGAGTTGGAGACGACATTAAGAGAATTCTTCACCTCAGTGAACAAGAAAAGACAAGTGATTGGTATCTGTACAATAACTACACATAGATCAAGGTGTATGGCTGCGAGCTTCCACCATACAAGCTTCCAAAATATGTACCTGTGAGAATTTTCTCATTAGAATACATAAGACAGATGCTAAATATGTATGAATTGCATTTTGTTTCAGGAAAGAGGAAAGCCTAGTTTAAAATCAAGGCAAATATTGGATCATTCATTTGTAATACCATAGTAGCTGATGTTGATGCAGATGCACTATTGAAGAAGATGGGTTTTCAGTCAAGTTTTACTTGGTCATATGATCCTCATGGCATTATTTCTACTTGGAGAGTTGAATCCAAGACAACTTCTTACACTCACACCTCTAGAGCAGAAATAGAGAAGTACATGAATCAGGATGAATGGGTAGAAGGAAGTTTACAAGAAGCAGAGAAACGGGTTATTTCTACTTCAAATGTACAAACACTAGTGCCTGACAGTAAAAACCAAAAGAGAGTCATAGAAGAGACACCACATTCTGAGGAGCTTATGAAATAATTCATCTTACAGCATAAAAAACCAAGGGTTGATTCTTCCTTGCTTTCAGAATATAAACAGCCAGAGATCATAGATTTGGTAGAAACTCAAGTCTCCACATCTAAAAATATTCTTTAGACCTATTCATCAACATCACCTGTGAGAGAGCCCCTAGAGATCATCCAACATACAGATAAGAAAAATATGCCAGCTCTTCAGAATAGCAGAATATCTTCTCCGAATTTCTAGAAATCAAAAAAGAATGAAGCACTGAAGTCATATGTTTACAGCCAATTTTGGAAACAGACATGTACATCACAACACAGGCTTCTCACTGCTTTTTACAGTGAGAAGGGCAGGATGTAGATGGCCTTCCTGCAAGCAATAGTGCCATTTCCTAAAACCCATACTGAATATAAGAATAATGTCCTCTCATTTGATGCAAGGCACATACATCCAATTGACCATATGGATATGCATAGGTAATCAAGAGAAATGTTATTTTCAACCATGACTACAAAAGTTATGTATCTTTCAAAATCAAAAGTGGCACTGCCAAATATGCAATCCCAGTTGAAGATTGAGAAACTGTCTTGTTTGGATAAAGACAACAGGATAAAGACATTGGAAGAACTAGTAGTAAAAGTAGGATATGATCATGCTAACTGCAAAGCAGCTGAAGAAATCATCAAGAAGAAGAATGTAGAAATTGTTGCCCTGGGAAAATAACTTAGGTTGCCCTCGACTGAAGACCCACAGACCAAAGAGATGGCACAAAATGAATCTGACAAGGAGGATATGCTTAAGTTGATCATTGATCAAAATCTGCTGATCCGGATTTATGCAGGAACGTAATAGAATACAGAAATAATAATAAGCATAGAGATGCAGCAGAAATAATGCGTCATTTCATTAATATCAAATAACAGAAATATGCTTACAGACATAATGGAAATAAAATAGCTAGGGTGCTGGTAGCGAATCTCTGAGAAGAGATGTGGTGGCTACAGAACTCTGAACTGTGTTACAATGAGGCTCGAGGGCCTATTTATTGTTGAGAAACAATGTAGAATCCGAAACGTCCAAAAACCTAATCGTAGGAGATGAGGCGCCAAAACTGTGGGCGCTCGTTTGGGTAAATTGGTGGTTCAACTTCCCGGGGGTGTAACTTTGGCATCCGATCTCCGTTTGACACACATGATACATCATTAGAAAGCTCTGTCCGAGGACCACAACTTCAGGACAAATTTCATTCCATGAAATTCGTTGGTAAAAAGATGCCCAAAAAACATCGTTTAGGGCCTCAAAAAGGCTCCGGAAGTTCAGGACCCGAAAAATTACTAAAAATAGTAAGTTTTGTTGCAACTTGAAAATTGAAAGAACTGAAGATGGGGGTTCAAATGGAATAGGTGGGTGGCCACCAATATCCACACGGATCATTAAGCCCCCAAAACGGCTCCGAGAGTGGAGGACCCAAAAACCTGCTAAAAATAGTAAGTTGTGCTGAATATGAAAAGCTGCAAGAATTGATGGTGCTGGTCCAAATGGAATAGGTGGGTGGCCACCGATATCCACCTGGATCATCTGCAGATCAGAAAAATGGAAGAACAAATTGAAGAACTGCTGAAAGAGAAATCAACACTCCAGGTGAACATTGATCCTACTTTAGCAGCTCAAACATCTTCTACAGGTGCAGAAACCTCAGCAGCCTTTAACATGACTGATCCAGCACAACTTGCTCAAGAATTAGCCACTTAGAAGCAAACACATGAAAAGATAAATTAGAAATTTCAACTACTTCAGTCTCAGAAGATTAAAAATGACACTTTGTATCTATAAGAAATGTAGAAGACGCATGACTTGGAACTTAGAATTAAATAACTGGAAAGTGAAACTCTAATGGCATCAACTTTAGGAGAATCTAAGCAGAGTATTTGGAAAAACATCAGTGACTCCATTATGGAAATATGGACATCCATTCAGATCATCTTCAAGCAACTGGAACTCATCAACAGATGTAGAACAACAATTCAAGAAGGGAAGGATCAACCCCAACAAAAACCAAGTGAAACTTCAGATAAGATTAAAGTTCTTAATTCAAATAAGAAGGAGTTGGAAGCAATCAACATTTCAGACATAACTGCAACTATTTTGGAGATAAAGAAAGTTTTACAGAAGAGAAACTTGATCAACTAGTTGCATACCAAGTGTGAAGCCTTAAATGTTATTTTCAAAAGGTCTCATACTAAATTTAATATTTAAATCAAAAAGTTATGCTAGGTCTAGTTGGACTAGATGATAAATTGGTCAAGTTAGAAAATTATTGCAAAAAGCTATATACAATTGCAATAGACAAAACAAGGTTTGCAGGTATCAAAGGTCACATCACAAGCAGAGCTTTTCTTGAAGCTCTACAGTTTGACTTGATTATTCAACATCAAATCAAAGAGTTATTTATTCAAAAACCAACTTTTGACAGATTCACTAAAGTGGATGAAGTTTTCAGGAAAATGATGAATTGTGAAATTCCAAGTGAAGAGCAGTGGGATAAGTTTTGTGAAACCATTGAGTGAAAATTGATTTTACAGCATGCCAGCACACCCAATTTTGTAGAGCCAGGTCAGCAACAGCTTCCAGCGAAAAAAGGACAAGTCAGCAACAACTTTCATCAAAAGAGGTCGAATCGTCAACAACCTCTAGAATAACAGAGACACTCTATCTATCTGTCTCCTTCTTTTATTCTTATTATCCTATTATTGTAAAATTAGTTAAGATATTTCTAAAAGTCTTGTTAGTTAATATAAATAACTCTCAGCACGAGTTATGAAAGGTTGCACCCTTGGATAAGGAGATTTTGTAAACAGAAATTGTACTAAGTTTTGTTGATCATCAATAATACAAAGTAGGATTCTGAACTCATCTTGTACAACTCTGTATTCTCTGTGATTTTTCCAGTTTTCTTTCATTATGTTTCTTCATATGTTTAATTATCAACAAAATAATTAGGTGAGGTTGACTTTGTTTCAGCAACCTTATAATTCCTCCTGAAGTTATAATTATTATAAAGAATGATTTACTTGACAATCTGTTAGTGTAAATCCCTTTTATCAATAAATTGTTAGTATTTTGGTGATGTTAAATAAGTTTTGTTGAACTTTTAAATACTATTTAAAAGTTTTACATCCTATGATTTATTGAATAGTTCAATTTGAATGTTTAAAAATCATATCTTCTTATTCTACTTAATCGAAATCATGAAAACATAATTACTATATGAGATGAATAAGAAGTCGTTACTTTAAATTATTGATATTATCAGTAAGATTTAAAAACCTTAACTGTTTGATTAAAATATATCTTATGCATTGGTCATCCAAAATATTTTAAAACACAAACAAACATTTGAGATGCTTTGGCATGATTATTGACCAAAATCATCTCAAAGGACAACATCAAATTGGCATCGTTGTCGGGGAAACAAAGAGTAAAAACTAAATTTTCCTGGGACAATGATTTTTCCTCTTTTCCTTTAAGGTGAATAAAGGATAAAGATATATGTCAAAACCTTTCACTTGGCGATTCCACTGTTTCAAACTGGCTCCTTTTAAGCACACCAGATCTAGCACTGAATTTGAGATTGTTAATCGTTTACCAGATCCAGAAATACTCATTAGGGAAGCCTCTTTGAAAAGAAAACAGAACATTTCTGCTTCTTCCTCTTCAACCTTACACCCTGAATAAATTTCATCCATAGACCTCTATTCAGTATTATCATCCCAACCTGAGTTGACTCATTTACCTCCTAGAGTTGCTGAACTTTATTAAGAAGGAGTAGATCTTTAGTCAGCTTTGTTGGCAGCCTCACTTGAGTCATATCAAGTCCCATCCTTCCTTGTAGATTAACCCACATCTGAGACAGAATTGGGCTTGCATTTGCACAAATTTAAGCCTATTGATTTTGTAACTCCAGTCTATCATCCTATTCCATTAGACTCTAATCAACCAGAAGAGATAGTTTCTATATATTCCAATTCATTATTCGAATATAAGGAAGAAGATTTAACCCCATCAGTTCATTAACTAATTGTTAAAATCCCTTTGAGATATTCACTACCTCCTCCTCCTTCACATTCTCCTCCACCCTCTAATACTCATTCACCTACATCTTCATCAACATCTTCATCACCATCTTCATCAACATCAACTTCATCATCCATGGCTTTTCAACCCATTATACAAGCTAGGTATGCTGCACTTGTTCTCCCTAACATCTTGGGAAATTTCCCTGATGGATATCTCAAACATCTACCAAGATTAATGGAGAAACATGGCCTTCAATAGAAGATCATATAGCTGCCTTCTTAGATTTTGTAGACAATATGAATATCGAGCAGGAAGATGTTTATATGAGATTATTTGTATAGTCCTTAGAAGGTCACGTTAGGATCTAGTTTAGACGACTTAGAGCGGATTCTATTCAAACCTGGAATGAACTTATAACTATCTTTAAAAACCAATGGGGAGTAAAGAAATATTTTGTTTACCTCCTCACTGAATTTGAAGAGTAAAAAATAAATCCTGGTGAACCAATAGCCAAATTTATCAAACGATTTAATAAACTCTACCATAAAATGCCTGTTGATTGCAATCCTCTAGTAGCTGCTACAAAGGTCAGATTTTCAAAGGCATTCGATGATGACTTTGCAGTCATGCTAAGGAAGAGAATTTATAATACATTACAAGATATGCAGACTAATGTTATTGAGGTAGAAGACAATAGGCCAGCTTCATCTAGTATTTTTCCTCTACCATAAGTTTTTTCCCTTTGGCCTTAGATGGAAGAAGAGGCACATATTAGGAGGTTGATGGCCCGCAGGCATGTAGTGCTTCCTCCACATCTTCAGTAGACAGATCTAGTGGGTACTGAGGCACCTACAACCAAGATGTCCAAAAGGATTTTGGAACTAACCAAGTAAAATCCTTGTCTAATAGATGTTGAGGTGCATAAAACGGATTTTAACAGCTGATAAGAGATTACAGATGATTTTAGAAAGTCTGGGCAAACAAATGTTAAATCTAACTCAAAGACACTAAATAAGTTACATGGAGAATATATATATATATATATATATATATATAATCATGGGTGGGTTGACTGGCCAGTTTCTTCAGTAGTCAAGCTTCACTGGTGGGCCAAAATACATCTGGAGTCTAATTCAGCCCACAAAATTCCATCTTGTCATGGTTGAATGCTATCTGTAACTCAACCATATTGTAATGGTTCTATATAGTGGCTCTTCTTTTTGGGAGCCATCAGAATGCCTCTAATAGTGAAATTATATCTGCAAATGCAAAATATACCTTTAATTCCCGATGAAGAATGTAACAACCCTCTCACATTAGTATATCCCTATTTTTTTGAACAACACATATATATATATATATATATATATATATATATATATATATAGAGAGAGAGAGAGAGAGAGAGAGAGAGAGAGAGAGAACCCTATAGTTTGAACTGACCACCAAAAGTCCTTTGAGTAAGTTCATTTAGCGATAGAGGAATCTACTCCAAACCCCTTGGAACCTTCCATAATTCGACTCCTATATCAAGGAACCTAAATATTTGTAATTCATGCCATTAAGTGTTCTCTAGCAATCCCCCATATATTCGGTCAGTTTTTTTAATAAAATGTGCCTCTGTGTCTGGATTTAATAATATGTTAGCGCTTTCACCTAAAGGTTCGATCTCTTGACATTGATCATAGTTGGTCGTAGCATCCAAGAAAACCATCTGATGAAGTCTCAATAACCACACTGCACCTCAGGACTGCTATAGGAAAGCTCAATTTTTTGTGTCCCAGATTCTACAAGTAGTATCCTGATTTCTTGTAGAAAATTATCTAAATGATTTGTCCAAATTCCCTCTCAAACTAGAAATAACCTTACCTATCTGAGTGTTATTATTATCTTTCATTCTAATCAGATCTCTAATACCTATAAGTGTATGGTAATCTCACCTATGACATGTATGATTGTGCAGTAAATTGAACAGAAGCATAGGTCAGTACTTATGCAACAAGGGTACTTCTGTGATCATGCAACAAGCAGCGTAACACCAACAACCTACAGGAGTAATAATATGTGTGAATCGTTGTGAACCATGCAAGTGGCTACACGAGTTCATTTTGGTATTTCCAAGTCAACATGTGACATTTGGTGGTCTAGGCTTGTGGGGAATTCAATTCTTATGCCATGAGCTAAACTGGCACTTAAATTTGTGTTATTCCCATAACCTATAACCCATTCAGCATGACGAAGTAGCATTAAAAAATCACTCTAGCGAAACAGAGGCATAGGTTAACCATTTTTATGCCACCTACATATTTTTTAGAATAAAAGGGAAACCTCAGGCATGTACCATCCTAATCTATGGCAAAGAATCCATAATAGAAAAAGAAATTTACACAGATCCAAGCTACAACTAGTGAGGGTTTTTTTCTACTTTCAATGATAATTATTATGCTTCCTTCAAAGGTAATCACGACGACATTAATTTCAAGACATTCAATTATACATCCATTAGATGATCATAAACCCAAATTTCTTAAGAATGGTGGTAAGATATGCATCAAAAATATATAGTGAACTCTGTCATGGTATCTGAACTTTGAATCATACAAACATCAACAGTTCCGCCATGCCATTGACGTAATATATTGTGTTGTATATCAGTTTTTCCTTGATACATTTTTAACATCAATAATGAGCAATTGTTACAAGGAAGAATCAACAACCTACAATGGGTTATGTATCAATGGGCCATGTGTAAAGTGCAACCTGAAGTTACCAATAGTACTATGAATTTCATAAATATATTAGCGCTAAACCATGCAATACTGAAAAATGGCATTCACATACTTTTCTATGTCAATTTACTTCCCTTTTACATCTATTCACCTTGAGGCATTATCAGTATCGAAGCACAGTTGCTGCAAGTAAAATCAAAATCTGAAATGCCACATCCGTATGCCTAGAGAAATTGAAAACTACATGTATTCGAGTCTCGTATCTTAAGGCATTGGTGTGATAGTTGTTAAGGTACTTACTACTTCATGCCCTCATTCAGATCCAAATAGCAAAAGGAGCCACATCAAGGCACCCTACAGTCCTTACTGTAAATGATGGTTAATTTCCTAAGAATTTGGTCATTTTCTCCCTATCAAATATCTTAGCTAATTACTGTGCAACGCCATTGTATACAACACTTTAGGGGACAGAGGCACCCATCCGGGTTGGAGGATGGAAATCTGGAAGACCCAAGTTATGATGAGAAATTTCCATCACTCTTTTCCTCATAAAAGTGCATCAAGAAGCATCATTCTTTTCCTCAGAAAGTGAATCAAGAATCCACAGTGAGAAATTGGACGTAGGAAACCTTGTGCTGCTAAACCTCATGAGGTGTCAACGATATGTACAGTTAATAACCATAGGGTCTATGAATTACAATTACAAGGAAAAATCTCCTAGGTTGTAACCATTAACGATTGGCCCTGCTTCACCTAGGGCCTATATATAAGCATATATGAATAACAAAAAAACTATCTAGGTATAGTTACACATTCAGGCATGATCGAACATCATCCCGTTATGATTTTGATTTATCTTACTAGCTGAGATTGTTGTATGTGGTCATGGTTGAGAACAGAGAGGAAGAATCAAGACCTTGATGATAACACTTAATCAAAAAAGGAAATACAAAGGGTTGTGACCAAATTCCAGTGGAAATCGCTACCATTAGAGGGTAATTCGGAAGTATTAAGGAGTTGCGTACAACACTATAGAGTGTGTACAAGACTACATAGTGTAGTCAAGGTCTGAGAATGATAAAAAGTAGGAAAATTAAGGATTTTCCAGTGATAAATAGGGCTAAGATTTTACAAACCCTAATCAAGGTCTTAATACCTAAATCCTGCAAATAGGGGATGGAAGTCGCAACATCCTCCAATAGAGTGTATTTATTCATAAACCCTAAAAACCCTAGATTTTAAATGCATTCATGTGGTTGGTCAGGGTTCCCTAACTAGGTTTTTAAGGGATTTGGAGGCACTGGAGATCTTGGTCCTACAACTGATCAATACATTTAGAATGATTTAAGTGTTTGACGTGTTTGAAAAGCGAGAAATGAGAGAAAGGAGGAGTGCACAAAACCTGAGCTTTGGATTTTTTTGCGTGAGCACTTCGTTCCATACTTTGCACATCATGGATGCTGAGAGAAATTCCTGCGGCCACACTAGCCGTGAGAGCAAATCCTGCGGCCGCGCTAGCCGTGTCAAGATGACGAGGGACAACAGTTACTGTGGCTCCTATAAATATCCACGCTGCTCAGGAAAATAATTCTTTTGGCTTATGGCAATCTCCACGCTGCTCTCCAATTTTTCCCTTTTGGTTATGGGCTCCCAGTTATTGGCTCCCGTTGAATAACAGTTACTGTGTCTTATGGAAATCTCCACGCTGCTCTCCAGTTTTTCCCCTTTGGTTATGAGATCTCATCGGACAACAATTAATTTCTCTTATGAAAATCTCCATGTGGAATTCTAGTTTTCACCTTTGATTATGGGCTCCCGTCAATTGAGCGATTAGCAATCGATTTTTCCCCCTTGGTTATCGTCTCCCACTAGTTCGATCAATTGATCGAGTAGTAACCAGTTTTTCCCCTTTGGTTATCCAAAGGGATATGGTAAATTTGAGCGTATTGCACAAATTATTGAACGACTATAAGAAAATACATGTAAACGACTTGAAAAACAGTCTGAAACAAAACAACTTTTGATTGTGCAAAATATATAAAGGTTGTTAGAGTTACAATGATTTAGATTTTTTCATGTTGCATTTTTTATATTCATTACTTTAATGCATATTTAATATTAAGATTTATATGTAAGGAGTGAAAATATGCTTAGGAGGATGTTTTTTATTCTTATTTGTTTTTCTTTCTTATTTTCCCTTATTAACTAATTGATATTGCGATTGTTAAGTTATTTGATAAATTGGAATATATCAACCACTAATTATACATGTTTTTATTTCAATGTTTTTAATAATAAAGTGTCAAAGGTTGAGTTAACAGCTAGTAGAAATAAGGATTAATTAAATTGGTAAATGCTCTTGCAAAAGAGTTCATAGAGCTCTTGACACCAAATCTTATTAGTTCTTTTAGGGTTACTACTTGGTATTTTAGTTTCTAGTTACTATTGTGTTCCATTTGAAGACAAAGAAAGGGGGTAAATCTATGGGGATTGAAAATGTACCAACCTCCCTTAGAAATTTTAATACATTGGTGTGGGTGGGAAAATATTCTTTGAAAAATGAAATGAACAATAGTTCATTTACTAAGTAATAGACAAATATTAATAATATATAAGATATATATGATAAATATAATGGAGCCATTTGTAACATCCACTCCCCAACCATTTTATGTTATGATTAGTTATTATCCTACCTACTAAAATATTGATTGCTTGGTAGTTTCTTGTTGGTATTATTAGTATAGATACAAGGTATGTGTATGCTATCTACATACACATAACTCACATGGATACATTAGTATTCTATGGTTTATTATGCTAGAATATTGATTAATGATTAAGCTTATGATTAGCATTAATATTGATTATGTTTTTAACTATAATCTTATGAATAATTTAATATTAAAATAATTTTGGCCCACTCATGACTCTTTGACTTTGATTAAATAACTAAAATCATTTGATTATTTATCATGTATTAATTCTTATTATTTGGTGGGGGGGAGGGGGGAGAGAACGTCAGTTATGAGACTTTAAGAATGGGTAGGTGAATCATTAAATGGGAATAAATATTTTGGGGAAGGAGAGGGAATAAGTCTTGGAAGGAGAGTATGGAGAGAAGGAACTCTGGTCATTTTGTCATATTTGGGTTTGTTGAAGTTTTAAGGAGAGAGGAGAGGAATAAAGTTGAAAGAGTTTGGATATTAAGGATTCTCTAAGGAGGCTAAGAGAGGTGATAGGAACTTGATGATCTTAGCACATGGTTTGAAAACACTATGGGTAGAAATCAGGGCTTGGGCACAGAGGGTTAGGGAATTTGTGGAGGTTCCCTAGGGCTAGGATGTTAGAAAGCTTGCTCCTAGTTGGTTGGGTCACAAATTAAGTCAGGTGGGCCATGAATCTCCACCTCAATAGTTGCATGTACCAACAGATCGAGTAATGTCATGTCACTGCCCCAGTTTCCTTCAGTATCAAGTGACATCATAATCGATATATGCAAATTTCATTTGTACAGCTAACACCGTCAGCACTTTGCAATCCTGCTTATATGTGCACTAAAGTAGATAACATTACCAAAAAATACCTTATGTAGTAATGTCTGAAAAAACCTTGACAAAATATGTAAACAAGGTAAATTAGTGTGTAAGTTATCAATTATAGATCAAACTCGATGTAGATCGTCACCATCTCAATCCACTAGGACACCCCTTCAAATACAACAGATTTTCCAATCATTGTCAACCAATATCCTTCAGAAAATATCATCAAGCACACAATAAAAAAAGTTCTTCAATGACGACGCAGACCATTAATGGATTTTCCCTCATATAATTAATGACCAACTTAGAAAATAAATATCCCCCTAGACCAATTAATGACCCCAAGAGACTCCTTCGTGGTCAAATTCAAAATTAAAATATGTTACCAACTCCACCAACCAAAATGAATGCACTTACATAGTAGTAAATATCCTCGGAAATTCCTTGATCAACCAATCCCAAACTAGAGAGGAGTTCAGAAGATCCACAGGAGAAAAGGTTCGAAAGAATACCACATAATCAATCAACTAGTGCATCTCAGAGAGACCACAAAGAAGACCAATAGGTAGCAGCTAAGATCCTCAAAAATCCCTCGACTAACCAATCCCAAACCAGGGAAGGAGTAGGAAGATCCACAAGAGCAAAGGTTCAGAATAAATACCACATAAACAACCAGCCAGTGCGTCTCAAATAGACCACATAGTAGACCAATAGCTAGAGTGGAAAACAAATTATTATTAGTGTACCTTGAAACAAAAAACTAATATAGATACTTGAGATCATCCATAATCAACATAAAAACTAAATCTATCTCAGATAATTATGCTTAGATGTATTGCACCCAACTGCACCAGCGAAGGCTACATTTAATCCATCTACCTCCACACCTACAGCCAAAATTACTACCCTTGTGAATTTTTTGACTAATGCTTCCATAAACCAATATTTTATCCTCAGTGTTTGCTTCTTGAAAAAGTTGTCGTAGATATTTTGAGGTGGGCATATTGTATGCTAACAGATGTTCTGTAATTTTCCTTCACCATCCTCGTAGAAATTATGGTGTAGATTTGCAACTACTCATGAAATTTTAATCAAAATCACAAGACACAAACCTACTCTACTTCTCTACGAAAGTTACTTCACAATTTAGAACAAAAATTTCAGACATGTAATAATAAATAACACACATGCACACAATATTTTGCTTTGGGAAAGAAATCTGCTAAAAAACCCAATGTCTGCTTGCATTAATCTGATGAATAGAGATGAATAGATAGTTGGTCATGTGTTTAAAAGATACATGATTGAACCCACTAGCTGCCGATAATGGTAGCATCCACTCCTTCACCTAAAGTGGCATCGTCCTTCCTCTAGTTTCTAGTGCTCCTTCATCTAAAGTGGCATCGTCCTTCCTCCAGTTTCTCACTAGAGGTGTCTCCATAGGTTTACAACTCTCCATGTAGAATCTTTGCAGTATCTCATTTGCATTATTGACTTGAGAAACAAACAGTTCCCCATTTCCTTGCCATACTTGCAACTTGAGAAAGTAGTGCATGAGACCCATGTTCTTCATCTCAAATTCCCTTGCAAGGTCCTCCTTGTAAGATTTGATCAACTACTCATCACTAGTTAAAATAAAATCATCAACATATAAGGCAACAATAAGAAATTTACCTTTTACCAAGATGTGACAGAGGTTTGCATCTGCATCACTTATGTTGAAGCCCAAACCATTGATATAGTTATCAATATTTGTGTTCTAAGCACGAGGTGCTTGTTTGAGATCATACAATTCTTATTTGAGTCTACACACATGAGACTCTCGATCAAATGTCTCAAGACCTTTTGATCGATGTACACCTCCTCCTCAAAAACCCCATTGAGATTTTTTCTTTTTACATCCATCTGGTGGATATTCCACCCCATCCACGTAGCCAGAGAAAGAATTGATCTAATGGATGAGTGCCTTGCTATAGGAGCAAATGTCTCCTCATAGTCAATATCCTTAAATTGAGAGTACCCCTTGGCCACAAATCTCACCTTATAATTCTTTATGCTTCCATATACTACCTGCTTCACCTTGAAGATTCGTCTCGAACCCACTATTGATTTATATTTTTGTCTTAGGACCACTTCCCAAATGTTGTTATTTAGAATGGATTTGTATTCCTCGAATATTGCATTAACCCATACAGGTTTTTCTATTTCTTCCTCGAAATAGGATGGCCCGGTCTCTATAAGCTCATTCATAAGAGGCATGTAGCTAGTGTACCTCTCAGGTGACCTCGTTTTCATGTGCAAATTTGAAGGAGCTCCCACATTCTCCCTCACATCCTGCACAAGTATATCATCTTCCCTGGTCCTTTTTCTACCTTCTCTGGATGGTTTTGCTTGAGTGAATGTCTCCACTCTCTGCTCCTCAATTTTTTGTTCCTCCATAACTTCTTGAGGCTCCTCCTTTGGAGCTAAAAGCTCCTCTTCTAGTGGGATCTAAAGATCCCCTCAAGAGAGCACCAAATCATGTTCTCCTCATGAAACTTTACATCCCTTCACACAACTATCATTATGAAGGGTGGAAAGTACACATGGTAGTTGTGGGGAGTTTCTGTGTAACCCATAAACGCCCCCAATTCGGCGGTCGACTCAAGCTTATTCCTTGATTTTTTGGAGACATGGCAATAAACAGAGGCTCCAAAAATCTTGAAGTGCGACACATCCGACTTTCTCCCTGAGAAAGCCTTCTTCAGTGTAATCATGCCAAGAATCAGATGAGGACTTTAGTTCTGCAAATTGATTGTTGTATTGCATGCCTCATCCCAAAAATTCATAGGTAGGCCTTGGTCATGAAACATCACCCTCATTTCTCCCACATTGCTACGGTTATTTCTATCAGCCACCCCATTCTGTTGTGGGTTTTGGGGTGTTGTCAACTCTCATTGAATGCCTTCTTTCACACATAAATTTTTAAATTTATGCAACATGTACTCACCTCCATTATCGCTCCTAAGAGCCTTCACGTTCTTGTTCATTTCTTTCTCAACCAGTGTCTTGAATTCTATGAACTTGAAGAATGTCTCATATTTCTTCTACATGAAGAAGATCCAACACTTTTGTGAGAAGTCATCAATAAAAATGACAAATGAAGAAAAAACATAAACATGTGTTGAAGAATGTAACTAGGTTCAGTCTTCATTATTAATGTATTTGTCAAAATAATTTATTATTAAATGACTTATTAAAGCATGGGTTTCATGCTTGGGTCACATTTAGATTAAGGTCCCAATTGTGGACTTCTAGGTTAGTTGTTACATATTTAAATTTATCCAATTCTTGGGCTTTTAAATCATGTAACATTAAGTTGTCAAAAAGGCTTCTCCATCAAGTCATCTTCTTCAAAATCATCATCCTCAGCTTTAGCAAAATCTTCTTCATCAAGCAACCTTCAAATTAAGTAACAAAAGTCCTCAAGTGATATACAAGTCATCCTCCATAAATATCCTACAATTTGGTTGCACTAAAAGGCATGCCGGCCTATTATATGGACGCATTTTTTCATCCAACACATGTCAGCTTATTAATATGGGAAAACTACTATAAATACCCCACTAATTTGGCATTTCATGATAGATAAATTCAAACAAGTCTCTCTGATTTTTTCAGTGGGTAAGTACAGTGAAAGAGTTCATACTTATCCAAAATTAAGGCTTGGATTATAGGATTATGAAGGAACAACAATCCACTTTTTCGGTGAAGTTACAGTCTCATTATTTCGATGAAGTTATAGTGAATATCGCTCAGTGTAGTTGCAGTCATATTTATATCCGTGGTTCATTTCTATACTTGGAGAAGGTACAATATAGTGGCTTGATGACATAGTGTTGTATGTTACATTAAATACATATAGACTCGGTTCTACAAGTTCAGTGTTATTCAAAGGCATCGTGTAGGATTAACTTAAGAAAGGGAAATTCCAATGCAAAAGGATCTCAGTAGTACCTCAGTTTCAATGACAATATAGTCTCGTAACTACCTAACTTCAGTGTTATTAAATAACCACAACAACCACATTTAGTGATACCACAGTACTATAAGTCTCGGTTCTATAACTATGATGTTTTAAATAGTATATTACTTTTCAATGTCACGGTTCAAGTCTCATAATTAAATCTTAGAATCTAGGTAATACTTATTAGAATCTCTAAAATAATACCACACCCGATGATATACAATAACGAAGTGGTTGTCACTGAAAATTACCATGACAAAGAGAGGTCATTTGGATCACGGTGAAGATTCTCCTTTGATTTGGTGTCATCACGGTTCATTGAGAAGAATCCCATTTCAGTTTATCAAATTGACCTTAGTACAAAGGTAAGGTCTACATTAACATGGGAGAAGTCTTTATTTCTCTTGCATAAGCTCACAATAAATTACAAAATTTTGGAGATTATAGTCATATGTGGATAGGTGATATACCTCGGTACAAAGTTGATGCTATAGCCTAAGCGCACTCAATTCTGCCACCCTATCTCAATATCAACAACTTGTCTAGAATTGCTTCCATAATACAATAGGCTCTAGTGTATGTCATCACTAAAGAAATATGAAGTCTGTAATGAATTTGACGATTATTTAGGAATCTACTAAGAAGAAAGGCACTCCTAAAGATCTAAAATATTGATGCTAAAAACTGCAGTATTTGATGCCAAAAAACTAAAATTGTGAAATCACAAGGAATTAACATGCAAACACATAACTGTGCTTCTGCCTGTATTCTAAGGTCATAAATATACTATTAGAATCCTAATCCTCTCCCTCTGAGATTTACAAAGTAATTAGATATAATAAGTATCTTCTTTGTCAAAATAAGTTAATCTTGGATATCTTAGAATTCCATACCTCATGATTGTATAAAGATACTAGCAGAAGAAAATTCAATTTATGCTCTTATCACATGGTCTTGCTTGAGAATATGTATTGCAGATATATCAGAAGCTTACATTAATAATGATCAAGAAGGAATCACAAGAAGGTTTTTCAAGAAAAAAAGGTATGTCTTAAATTACAAACCTTTGTTAATTCTCTTTGATCTACACTACCAACATTTATTATATTTAAAAACTCTCTTGAATCTTAAGATATTCTTGCTTGGGGTGATTCATCATGCGATGAATCTACCACCTTATACATCTGTTCTTTGGAATAAAGAAACCCTAAAAGGTTCTCTGGAAACCCTAAACTAGGGTATGTTGATAATGTATGAAACCCTAAAACCTATTTAGGGTTACTAATGAATAAATTTCTATATTGATTGATATATTGATAATGTCGAGTAGGGGATTTCGATAAGATCATGGAAAATATATACATGTTGGAGTTAAGATGATGTTCAAAGTCTCAAACCTTGAAGTTTGATATAATAAGGGTGTGATTGTGGACTGAAAACTTAGGTTTGAATTGAGTCTATAGGAAAAATCCTTGTTATGGAAAGTCCTAGGATTGAAACCCTAGGTATATGTTATCTTGATCAAATCCCTAGCCTAGTCTAGGATGATATGTTTCTAATGTATAAGTGTTGAGTAACATGTGATGTGCTTCTAATGGTGATCTCCTAGATATGTGTGTTGACCTATTTTTCGAATGGTCCTAGGAATCTAGGGTTTGGAAAGAAACCCTAGTCAAAGCTTGAAAGATCTAGGATGATGTTTAAATTCTCTAGTATGTATGTTGATCTAAATCTATATGATGTGTGTTGAGAATTTATAGATGATGAATCTAGGGTTTAAATCGAATCCTAGCGGAAGTTACTTATGATGTGTTTTGGGATCTATATTAAACCCTAGTAGAAGCTCTTTATGACATGTTTTGACAATTTATTTGAAATCTAAGTCTTCAACTGCTCTAGTGAAAGATGATTATGTAAAGTTGTGATTAATCTTGATTGACTTTGTTTTATATGAAATCTAGGACTTGGATGAATTCTCAATGATCTAACATGTGAATTTTAAAGGTTGTTAAATATATTCGTTGGTTCTAGGGTTTCTGTTTTTATCAGGCTGCTATATAATAAAATACATTGTGAAGTAATCTAGGGTTTATGATCAAAGTCCCTAGAAAAATGTTAAAAAAGAGTGTATGTCTCTTGTTTGAAAATGCTTAAATGGATTTTGATATGGATAACTTATTATTTATACTGATTTTACTTGTTGTATAAAGTTGTGTAGGTACATCATGAATATGAAAATCTAATAAATTAACATTGAAAATAATGGAAACCGAAGATTCTCTGCATTGGTTAGAAGAAATCTCTCCCTACATTAAGCGGGAGCCTTGATAGAACTCTCCTAGCTAAGAGGGAGGGCACAACAAAGTTTCTAGTTGGAGAATATACTCTGGATAGTATGTTGCTACATGTGAAGTAGGAAAGAGGAATATTTTCTTAAATTATTCTATTGATAGTCCTACTAGGATTGGTTGGAAAATGGCATAGGAAACTTAGAAGTTTGTTTATACATTTGAAATTACGATGATTGGGGTTTTGTTTGCATGGTGAATCTCTTAGTGCCAGTAAATTTTGGTTAGCAGCTAAATTTTATTGAGGAGAATTAAGTTATTCTTCTCGAGGTAGATAATTTTAATCCTTTATGAGTGAAGCATTATATAAATATCCACTTTTAAAGACTATTAATAATCCATGGCTGGAAAACGCTTTTAGAAATGGAGTAGCGAGGATCTAATAAGACCTGGATCGCATACCATTGTGCCTAAGACCGAAATCAAGAGTTGGGACCGAGGAAATCCTTCTAGGGTGGTCAAACAGACCTCCAACACCTAGTTCCCTTCGAAATTTCTACAAGAAGAGTTTGTAACAATGTATGGTATAAATGGTTTCTGCAGTATTTTTCTAAGCTTGCTTATGGGGAGAAGATAACAATAGCCAAAATATGTGATTATAACGCATTAAAAGGGATGCAATAGCTTGAGGAATCGATCTTTCCGTATTACAATACAGCTACCTCTCATTACATGCATGATAAATATGAAGAATAGCATTATATAGAGACAACCCTGAGCTATATTTAACGCAGTTTATAAGAGCACTCTTGCCTTAAATGAAAATGATACAAATATATGACAATATTAATCTCAAATAAAGTGGGGAAGTATGATCTCAACCCCTTTGAAAATACAATACATCAATCCTCCTAGAAGGATTGGATGGAATCTACTCAAAAATGGAAAAATGCAGGAATGCAAAGTTGCGGTAAGTAGCTACAACTCAAAGCTGAAATAGATGGAGAAGTATGAAATGGCTACATAAAATGAAGCACCCTCCTCCAATGGAAATCTAAAGTGAAAGGCTTATCCCTTCACAAATATCTACCGTTCCAAGAGTATACGGTAATCCCTAACAACAAATGTTGTCCAAGAATAACATTGTCTAAGAAGGCCCTTGCTTGCATATGATGTCAAGTTGTTGGCCTAGTGCCAAATATGGTGGAATAAGCTCATGAACCTCCTTTACTTATCTCCCAAAGGGATGGAAGCTCGCTCTCGAAAAACTAGCCAAGGATGGTGTTGTAGAAAATCTCCCTAGCCTTAACTGCCTGATCTCCGGCTGAAATTGCCTTTGATGAAGAAGGATGATGCTTTGACCTTAATACTGTGAATATGGGAATGAGAATCGTCTCCAAGAGGCCCCTCGAGGAGCAGGGGAAATCCTAACCAGGAATTTCTGGCAATTCTTGCTAAACGACAAGAGATTACGACAAGTCCTAAAAGACCAAAGATGAACAATACTCAACATAAATCACAATGGCTACATTGCCATCCTTTTAAACAATGAGAGCTCCCTCTCCATGGGTCCCAATCATGATGAGCTTCCTCTTCAAAGCCTTCCCTCCTTTCTTGTCTTTGACCCCACAGGAAATGCCTTTCCATCTCCTACCGGTCTGTGATTTGACTTTGGTCAAACTTATTCCTAGCCTTTCTGCAAAAGTCTCCCTGCACATGGAGGTGTGAAATAAAATATAAAGTGATCCTCTTTCACATTAAGAGGATTTTAATTCCTACTCATGAAATTAATGGAGTCCTTCCCATTTTATTCATCTCCTATATGAAAATGGAAAAAATTAATGTTCCATAAAATTGGGAACATTATCCTCCTCTCAGAATTTTTCTCAAACAAGTGAAAGGATGAATTGATTTATTCCCCCTTAATTTCCCTGTAGCATCCATTTATGATGAGAAATCCTCAGAAAAAGGATGCCATATCATGTTGATCAAGTGCCCAAGTTTCCCCTCCATCATATGCAATCTAACTTTGGTGAACATCCCCAAATAGCTATCATGTAGAAACAAATATCCATGGAAGAAATAATAATGGGCTATATAAGGGCCTCCTTGAGGCATGAGATCTAATATATAATGGGACTCTTCATCCCCATATGAAACTCCCATCCCCAAGCAATCATCCATACAACATAAGTTGCCTCCCAGAAACATGGCAACTCATAGAAATATCCCTCCACCTTGAGCTCCGAAATAAAATTGGGCTGAAAAAAATGAATGTGGAAAGCCTCTTAGCTTGCCCCATGCTATCCTCCTCTCCACTTATGATAAGTTTAGAGTGTTACGATCATGGGCTGCAAAATTGTGCCCTCAAGTGGCAAAATGAAGAGCAATCCTCCAAGGAATTTCTCCTCCATCAGTAATGCGAGTTGGCCCAGACATTTCTCCATGATGAGTAGGACATGATCATCATAGAATACCCCAATTACATGTTTGTTGTGAGTTATACCATGTGCAGCAAGGTACAAACAATGTCTCATAGGGTTACAACGCAACCTCCTGTCCATAATAATTTGCAGAAAATAACATGGCAAGCATTGTCTGAGAAAATATCACCTCCTCTTTGAATAATGCATTAGATGATGAATCATAACCACAAAATCAAATACATGCCCATATACATACAATGTATGAATCTCATCATCGAACTCATGATAAAAAATATAGGTGGTTGTGGTGGCCATATCTTCTCTCATGTTCTTATTAGAACATGTAATGCATAAACTAAGGGAATCATCTTCCCTCATTGACACATTCAACTCATGTGTCAATCCACTAATCATGTGCCCCATAAGAATATATAAAATATCAGCAAATGGACACATTCTCGACGTAGAATAGAGGGATATGCGATGGTCTTACATGATGCTTGATGGCACCAAAAGAATCCCAAATAGATACGAGCGAGTTTTTAAACTTACGCGCCCGAAATTTTACATGGAAAAATGTTTCTTAATACATGGTCAAGTACATGGAATTATCTAAGTTTCATCCATGTAATAGAAGAAAAAACCTTTGCCCAAAGCCACTAAAAATATGGTTGTCTCCATCATGGTTTGGCCCAACTTTGCTCATGGAGCAACATGAAAAATCTACCCCTTTGAGGAGCCATGCCTTTATAACATAATTATATAAGGTATGTAAATAAGCAAATGTAACCTGAGGAGGCTCTTACCATAGGTTGGAAGTAATATAATGAGATGGATCCATGGATGTGACCTGCTCCCAGTGACAGCTGTGAACTCATGCAAAAGGCTCTTGCAATGCAATCTTTGTTTCCTTTGACATGCTCCTTGTCAAGAACACCTCTAGTGATGATCTTTGCCAAATATGAAGCTTCTCGCAAGATGGAAATGCCTCACGATGGGTCAAGCCAAGGAGATGTCCCTTTGCACTAAGAGTTCCCTCCTCTACTCCTTCAACACCATACATCCTATGAGAGCAAAATTTGCTTGTGCTCTCTCCAATACAGCAAGCAACCCAAGTGCTTGTTGCCTCCCCTCATGCTCACGTCATGTAACTCATGTGATGAAGGTATCATAAGTAGTCATATACTCTTTATATCAGCACCATTTATCCTACTCCTATTTGCTCAATGATGTAAGCATCCTGCCATCACCTTCGTTATCTTCACGAAGAATGCACTAGAAATGTTGGCCAAACTCCTTCAAGAGGAGCCAGCACTTAGCCAAGCCTCTTGTTGCCCGATATCATATATTTGCAAATGCAGTAATCAGCCTCTTGCTCCCTCATCCACACCACTCAACTCCTTGTGGATGTCTTCTCCTCTTTCCTCCATTGGTTTCCCTCTCATGAGGATCACCATTCTCCCAAACCATACCTTCCCTTTGCATTTCATGGAAGTTTGAAATGCAGCTCCTTCAGAACCTCTTAGGAAATATCTCTGCTTGTGACTATGTTAGATCCATGAGGACCCAAATCTGCATTGTTAATATCTCTCCATAATGTTTAACAACCTTCTTCAATTCCTCCAATGGTGTAGTAGTTGTTTCAACCTCACACAGTTCAAAGTATGTTTCCTTGTTTATCATGAAGGTGCCATGAGGTTTGTTTTTCATCCTCCAAATGGTTCACATCCCAACCTCAAAGGGCTGAATGAGACTCATCAAAAGTGCATGAGGATGAGGTTAATCTCCTCCTTAAGCCCATTTCATGGCCTTGATGCAATCATGGTGCTATAGAATAGAAAAAAATGTGTAGATTCTTGGACCTTTAAAGATGAATTTTGCTGTGCAAACTGGTGCAAATGGAAAGTGGAACTTCCTCATTCTGTGGTGGATCTTGGGATGTTCTTGTGGCTAAAATGGCTTTTCCTCTTGATGCAATGGTTGTCTCATCTATAGATATATAAGGTTGCTCCCAGAAGCTGCAACGGCGTTGGTGCAATCCCTCCTCTCATGGTGGTGTGAGCCTTTGCTCCTTTTCCTCTCTCCATCGAAGGTTTTGATTAACCTTTGAGAAAATTATGCAAAAGAACTCACCCTTGAATGGATAAGGGGTTCAGACATGAAATAAAACCATCCTCCACTGTGCCTTTTGCGTCTCCACTTCTCCTTTCTCTACTGCTGGATGTAAGCGAGAAAAAAATTCCTCTAGCTTCTTCACCCAAGCTCTTGTTGAAGTATCCCATCAAATGTAGACAATAGGAACATATTACCTCGATTTTGCTCTCTTAAGGCTTTCTCTCCTCATACCAAACTAAACTATGGGAATTTTGTAGTTCCCCTAAATTCTCTAGAGTGAGATTTATATTCACACAGAGCCTTGCCAAAGATCAGATGATCCAAGTATCCTCCATGCCTATCTTCCTTGCCTTCATAAGAATAGAGTGCATGGACCTTCCTCTTCTTCTCTCTTTGCTTCTCCTCCAGCAGAAAGAAGAGAGAGAGGCTCTTGTTGTTCTAAAAATATATGAGAGCAAGCTCATATTCTTCATCAACTCCTTTTGATATCGAACTCACGGGTTGTGTGAAGTTAGATAACTCTTATTCTGCTTGTAATATCTATTTTTGGAATAATTAATAATCCATGGGCTGGAAAAACACTTTTTCCAAAAATGGAGAGCGAAGTTGATACAGACTTTTGTATCCCTTGAACCAATGTGTCCAGGCCGAAATAAGATTTAGAATTTTGAAATCCTTCTAGGAGGTCGAGTCAAACAAGCCTCACACCTGGTTCCTTCAGAAATTTCCCCGAAAGAAGGGGGATGAATAATTGCATGATTATAAAAGGGGCAACAACATAATGAAAATGATACAAAGATATGACAATATGAAGCTCAAATAAGGTTAGGATTATGATATAACTAAAAATACAACTTACATCAATCCTCTAGAAGGATTGGAAGTGGAATTTACACAAAAATGGAAAAGTATAGGAATGTTGGAGTTGCGATGGCAAATTTTGCAACTCAAAAACTGAAATAGATGGAGAAGGCTGAAATGGTTGCATCAAATGAAGCACCCTTCTCCAATGGAAATCTAAAGTGAAAGGCTGATCCCTTCACCAAAAGATCTCACCCTCTAACGTATCTGCCCTAATCCCCTCCGGCTGACACTCTCCAAGAATAACGGCTTGTCTAAGAGAGGGACTGATGCATATCATGATGGTTTTACTCATGCAAAATATCATGAAATAAACTCATGAACCTCCTTTACAAATCTCCCAAAGGGATGGAAGCTCCCTCCTGCGAAAAAATAGCCAAGGATGGTGTTGTGAAAACCTCCCTAACAACACCCGAAAGCAACATTACACAATCTCCGAGCAAACTGCGGCCGATCAAGAAGGATGATGCTTGAACTCAGCGCCAAATATAGAGGGAATGAAGATAAATCCTCCAAAGAGCCCCTCAGGAAAATCCTAAGCAAGGGAATTTCCCGACAATTCTTGCTACTTGACAAGGGATTTGCAACAAGTCTAAAAAACACAAAATGAAACGATACTCAACATGTAAATCACAATGGATACCTTTCCCTCCTTTTTAAATAATGAGAGCTCCTCTCCATGGGTCCCATTCATGATAGCTTCCTCCTCAATAAACCTTCCCTCCTTTTCCCTTTGGGTGGCCCATAAGATACCTTTCCATCTCCTACCATTGTGTAATTTGACTTGGTCAGCTTGACCTATTGCTTCTGCAAAAGTCTCCTTTCAAACATGGAGGTGTGAGAAATCCAGCTCTATAAGTGATCCTCTTTTACATTAAGAGGATTTTTTATTCCCCTACTCATAGAGGTGATGGGTCTCACTTCCATTTTATTCATCTCCTATATGAAAATGGCAAAATAATGTTCCATAAAATTGGGAACATTATTTATTTGCATGAAAATGTTGTGTTTAGGCTTTGTAGGTAGAAGAAATTTCCTGAAAATATTGTGTTGAGGCTTTGTGAATGAAGTTTCCTTGAAGCTATCGGACAACACTTGTGTTGATGTCTAGTTGGGTGGGTGGCAATAAATTGGATGTACACCTAGTTCCCTAAGTTGATGGTTAGTAAGTAAGCATTGGGTACCTGGGGTTGAAATATTTATTCCATATTATTTACTTAGATGGTGCCTTGGTCAATAATATAGTCCATGGATGATCCGGACATGCGCGGGGAATACAATAAAATACATATTTAGAGCATAAGAAACCAGTCACGGTGAAATAACACTTCATTTCATTAATATCAAATGACTGGCTCTTCTGAGACATAATGGAAATAAAAATGGCTAAGGTGCTGGTAGGATATCTACGAGAAGATATGTATTTCTAAACCTACAACTATGTTACAATGAGGGCTCAGGGAGCCTATTTATTATTAATGAGAAATGGAAAAACTGAAACGTCAAAACCTAACCCTAGGAGATGAAACGCTAAAACTATGGGTCATGTTTGGAGTAAAGTGTGATGTTTGGCTTCAGGACGTAAGTTTGGCATATGATCTACATTTGATGCGCTCAATAGCTCATTAGAAAGATCTATCTAGAAAGAGTAATATCCCCATTTTCCCAAAAAACATCGTTTCAAGACTCAAAAGCAGTTATGAAGTTCAAGACAAAAGAATTATAAAAATAATGGATTGTGCTCTGTTTAAAAAGCTGAATGATCATATGGTGTAGGTGGGTGACATCAATATGCCTAGATCATTAAAACCCCAAAATGGCTCTGGATGTGGGACCCGAAAACACACTAAAAATAGTAAGTGGTCTTCCGAATGTGAAAAGTTACAAGGAATTGATGGTGTGGGTCCAAATGGAATAGGTGGTGGCCACCGTATCCACACAGATCATTCCTCCACTCAGCAGGAAGTAATGGTCCCCATTGTATTAAGATCCTCCAACGGATGGAAATGGTCTGTTCAAACTAGGTATTAGATTTTCAGAAGATGTCATGGACCTACGGGTGGACATGCTAGATGTGTTTAGTAATTTTGGTTTCTTTATCAGCCTCAAACGGTACATGTGTGGATGCATGTGTAGTTGCGAGTGTGTATGGGCTGCTCGAGGTGGTGGTAGATCGAGGGTCAGATCAATGGATTTCTTCTTCTAACGATTAATAGAGGAACCTGTGAGTGAGAGAAAATGTCACTGTATTACTCCATGACTTTGTCCATCTGTTGTGATCGTGTAGGGGAAGTACCTATTTCAAGGTTTGTACAACATTCTTCTTTTCCTGTGAGTGATTTGTAAGGAAAATAAATTTCTTGGTTGACAATCTTCTTCATTTGTTTGGTAGTCAAATAGATGACAAGTAGTACTACCTCTGGTATCTTCTTCAAATTATTTCCCAGTAATATTCTTTGAAACTGAAACCAGAATACTTCTCATGTATGTATCACCCTCCACAAGTATGGTTGGCCCAATAATACATGACTACATCAAGAGGAGAAACATCAAACAATACCTCATTAGTGAATGGCTTGATAAATACGGAAAGGCGACCTTTGTTGGAAGATGCGAATATCTCTCACAGGTAGGAAGCCACCAATGGTAATATAGGCACTGATGTTATAGTTGGTGAGGTGAGCGCTTCATGACCTCTGGCAGGAAATAGGTTATTTTATTCACACTTTATCGACAAGGAATTGCGGTAAAACCCTTCACCCACATCTATGAATGGAAGAAGATTGCTCCCCCTCCTCTTGGATCTCAGGATCCTCCCCTCTGGGCATATTTATGAAATTTGTATGTAGTAGCCTTTAGGATCCGCATCAATGATTTTCTTCCCTTTTCATTTCCTTTTTATTTTGGTTACGACTCGGGATCAGAAAATGCATCTGACTGACCCGACACTCGTTTGTGCTATGAGTGGGGATGTTATGAAATTCACACCACTTCCCCATGTTCTTCTTGGATTTGTGATGTTGTTCTTAGTTGCCCCGCTTTGGCCTTTCCCATTGTTCTATGGTTCAGGGACACCTTTCCTGGATTCGGATTCCTGAGATCAAAATCTACAAAGCTATTACCTTAAATTTACGCTCGATCTTGGCGGCATAGCGATATGTTGTGCCAAGCGATGTAATGTCGAACTCCATTTCCTCTAAATACATTGTGCGGATAATTAAACGTGCCAGGCACCAAATTTCTCTACGAATATTTAATACCCAACTTTGTGCGCATGAGGTATGGAACTTACATTCGTCAGGTTAATTGCACATCTTGATCCCTTTGTTTGCCATGACATTGGTCCATTGGATGTATTTGTCCTCACAGCTCCCCCACGAAATTATTATTGTTCCTTTATGCCATCTAGAAACGATTCCAGTGGCTGTAACAGCGAGAGCAGGAGAGGTTCCCCTTCCCCTCTTGCTCACGAGTAGGATTCCCACTAGTCTTTGACATGAGGAAGAACAGGAAAGAAAATAATCTTTTCTTGTTAAAGAAATCATGGACCGAGAAATACCTTCGAGAAAATTTAACCATCTATCTACGATTATACCGAGATCTATGAAGCCTTTAAATATAGGAATTACTAAAATTTGCATGGCTTGAAGGGAGTGGTGCCTCGAGTAGATGTTGGATGTCGATGCAAGTAGGTGGGCGATGGATTGAGGATTTGAGAAAAAGTTATCCATCACGCGTTCCTTTTTTTGTCTAGGTCTTCTGGGCAATATTTTTATAGGATCTCCATGCTCCCTCATCTTATCTTTTCTTCATACATGGGAGGTACGTCGGGGTTTGCGAGGTTGATCTTCAGGGTTCAACCAAATGTGTACTCATACCTGACCGTGTTGGGGACATAAAAGAAAAACGAGAGAAAGAGCGGTACTCACGTCTGCTTTGGTCCAAATTTATGCGAAACACGATAAAATACATAAATAGACATAAACACGGATATACGATGAAAATAACACTTCATTTCATTAATATCAATGACTTGAAATATGCTTATAGACATAATGGGGAAATAAAAATAGCTAGGGTCTTTGTTGGCATATCTGCGAGAAAGAGAAGATGTGGTAGCTACAAACCTACTCAACTATGTTACAATGAGGCTCAGGGGCCTGGCTGACGTGAGAAAGCAATGGAAAAAGCGAAAACGTCAAAAACCTAAACCTAGGAGATGAAGCACCAAAAACACATGGATCCCATTTGAACCAGCCCAAATTGTTTAAAATTGCCGGAACAACACAACATCCCGTCTATGTTTGACGTCCTCAACACATCTCATTAGAAAAAATATATACGAGGAAGTACAACTATCTCGGGATTTTCCCAAAAAACTTTCCGTTGGAATTTCAATGACACGGAAGTTCGGGACTGAAAAAAATTATAAAAATAAGCAAATTTAATTACTATGACTTGGCCAAACAGTGATGGTGGGGCTTCAAATGGGTAGGTGGGTGGCCATGACATCACCTATATGTTGGGCTGTTAAAACGGCTAGGGGTAGGGACACGAAAACACTGTAAATATGTAAATGTGATGTATTTGAATGTATGTTTATAAAATTGATGGTGCGGGTCCAAATGGAATAGGTGGGTGACACTTTGATATCACTGGGATCAATGGCATTGCGGTGCTAAATGTGGGTGACTATGTGACAGATTTTCATGGTCGAGGGAATGTATTCCATGACATTTGACTCCTAAACGCTCTTATGAGACAAGTGAGATATTCCATGTACTTATTTTAACATGAATACATCTAGTTTGAGGGAGTGTTGAAAAATGTAAATAGGTTGGTGCTATTATTAATGTATTTGTTAAAATTATTATTAATAAACTTATTAACATAGTTCATATTTAGATGCCTCCATTAGATGGGGTCTAATTTTTGGAATTCCTAGGTTAGTTTAATTTATTCATTGATCTAATTGGTATAGTTTAAAATCTCATGTAACATTAGTTTTCAAAGAACTTCTCCATGGGTCATCTGTCAGACCCTTCGTCCTTGGCTTGACAAATCTGCTTCGTAAGCAAGAGCTTTAAAATTAAGTAATAAAATTCCTGAAGTGATATTTCTACAAAGATGACCTCTTAATATCCACAAGAAGTCGGCTTCACTAAAATATGCAATATATATTTTATGTTTATATATTTTCATCAACATAGATTTAACTTATTAATATGGGATAAATACTATAAATACCCTACTGATTACCGCATTTCGGGACAAAGAATTTTAGACAAGTCTCTCTTATTTTTTTGGTGGGTAATTGCGGTGAAAAGTTCGACACCTAACTTATATTTAGGGCTTATTCTGACCTGAAGGAACAACATTTCATAGTTTCAATGATTCTGATCCCTGCTTCGATGAAATTCTTATGATTATGGCTTAGTGTGTTTCACAGCCATATTTATCTCCATGGTTTATTCTATACTTTAGAAGGTATGTTCTGGTGGCTCGACAGAGATAGTGCTATTACTGGTTACATGGAAGGCTGGAATGCTACAATTTGACATATACAGGTCATGGAATTTTAAATGCCACAAATGATATGATGATGATCAATGATGCTTGTATGATGTTCAAGTGTTGTGATGCTTTGGTGTTGGCTATCTTAACCTGGGTCAGATGATAAGGATGAAGTTTGGGTGCAAGCAAGAGAGATTGTGTTCGTGGAGATCTTGTGCTTACTGAAGGGATGACTTGATGGAAGCTATAGTCTAAGGACTCTTGATAGTCTCATCTTGAACCTATTGAAGAGAAGAATCGACAGTTTTAAAACAGAGTTTTCACAGTAGGTTACCTACATCTGTCTTCTTCTATTTGTTGGAATTAGTCTTGATAGAATAATTAATTGATACAGTGAAATATAAACACAAAGCATATAATATACATAAATATAAATACCATAATGAATAAACTAATTAACTGCATTTCTCTAACAATACGGCCTTTAATCCTTTACCTTTGCTTTTTTACTGATTTCCTCATATTGAAACTTTTAAGACAAAATATTTGTGCAATGTGGCTACTAATTTGATGAAAGCATTTAAAGTTAATGCTCAATAAATAAATACATAAATGAAAGGACAAATAGAAATTGATGTCTAAAAATATTTTGGGAGAAAATTATGTTGTTCTTTAAGTCATTACACAATAAAATAAAAATCATTGTTTTTATATATAACAATTACTGAAATAGCTAATTAAGACTGCACTAAAAAAGGAGACTGACTAAAAATTTGCATATAAAAAAAACCAATTCTAACAGGTGGTGACAACAATATTAAGTATCTTCTTCATTGATACCAGTCCCCTGTTATTAGTGTGTACAATTGGTTGTCAATTTTTGTTCTACAATAATTATATTACCATATAAATTTGGTCTATTAATTTAGTCATTGATTTAGTCATAATTATATGATTGTATTCAAATATCACGATAAATATAGTATAAATGATCACTTGATAAAACCAATTAAACGTGGAAAATAAATATGACCAATTTGACATGTTTTAAGATACGTAATTAACTATAATAAGTCTTATACATACAGTACACACCGTCGTGTTTGATACATTAATAATGAAAATATATTTAAATTTTAGTCATGTTAAAATATTATATTAACAATAATAATTTGTATATAACCTTTAAAAATTTAGTGGTGTTTGCCATCACAAATTTACATACTAATAATTGTATAAATAGAAAATTTTATTCTTCGTTTGAAAGCTATTTGAATAATGACCAAATAAACATGACTAAATTTACGATTATTGTTATAAGATATTCTAAATTAGCTATTAGTTGTATATATGCAAAATTTAATCATTATTTACATTACAAATTTATAACTTTTAGTAGTCATTTATATATTTTTGGTAGTTTCTATATTAATTCTATAAATAGTACTTTAGTTATTTATATTCATTTTTATTCCATACTAACAATCATTATAAAAACTAATTTAAATCTTCTTCATTGTTTATGTTCATCATGTTAACCACCTATGAAATTTTGACAAACAAGCAATTGCGCTAAATTGTTTTCTTTGAGCCTTCAAAATACATTCCCCTTGGCTATATCATTCTTAAAAACCTCCTTAATATCTTTCCATGAAACAACATTATTTGTGGCACCATTATAAACCTATCTTGTTTTGAAGAGAAAGGTACTTCAAGAAGGCCTCCATTGCCATTTTGTCCCCTCAAAGCTTCTATTTTTATCCCTTTTCCACATCATTCCTTCATTGCTTCTCTAATCTCACAAAACCTTTTTTAAGCCTCATAATATCTCTTATTTGGTCTTAAAAATCATTTTATACCTACCAAAAAAACCCCTTGCAGACGTAAAATTCCTCTTTGGCTTAAATACTTATTTTTTATTAGAGAGTTTAAACTATTATTGCCAAGCTAGCCCTTAACAGCTTCCCCTGCCATGACCGCACCTAGAACCAGCGCTAGACCTGGGCACTAATGTGTACCAACTTCCATGTACACCCTTTTCCTTTTAATAATTCAATTTCTTCGAAGTCAGGGTCTCCTTTGTTCCCCTGTGGGTATGTGCATTCTCCGTCGTTGTCTCTATGTCTAACGACCCCCGATGTGTGCCCCACACCACCCCTAATAGCCAGTGTAATAATTTTCATTATGTGTGCTCCCGATTGGCGACCCCCGATCATCCTGGCCGTCCTGATCACACAGTGGGACGGGCTACATGGCTCATAATATCAATATTTTAGAGTCCGGGCCTATCGCCTTGCTCCGATGTGACATTAGATCTCATCGTTGATCACCCTGGTCAACGACTCTCATTCATCCTTCGCTCATTCATACTGCCTTCTCGCTCCTCTTCATCGTGGCCGTCGTATCTCGGATACGATGGTGGACATCCAAACGCCTTTGACTTTCACACCTAATTGGTGGCTACTGCCCATATCGCGCTCCACCCTAAACCATTCGATCTTCCACCTCTCTCCATCAACAAATCCACCGCATATCGCATTATTTTGAGCGTACGAACTTTGTGATCACGAAATCACACGATAAAGTGGTTTCCACGCTTGGGGCTGCGACACCTGCTCATCTGTTTTTTTCGAGGTTTTCTAAAGCGTATACAAGTAGCACGACACGGTGGTTTCCTCTCGAAACCCACCTTCCTTCCTTTATCCCTCGGACCCATCGTTAATCAAGTCATCCATCGATCGGATCAATAGCCCATATCACATCGCGCATTTCATTCATATTTCATTAGACTTTCATAAGTTTTACGTGGATGATCCCAAAAAATTTGTTGTTCTCCTCACGAGATCAACGGTCCCTGGCTCAGCCCTCACTTTGTGGGTCCCACCATTAAAGGGTCAGCTTTCCTTACAGCTTTGCTCCATTTTCCTTTGTTTTCGCAAAGGTTAAAACCTTTGTGTATTAAACTAAGGTATTTCTTCTGCCCTAACACGGTATTAAGGGCACTAGTCCCAGTCTGGACAGTCACCATGGCATTATCTACTGTCAAACAGTCCATAGCTCTACCTGGTATACGGTAACTCATTCTACACCGTTCGCGGGAATTTCCATTGGTTTTTCACCTTCATTCACCATTCACCTACCGCTTCCATGGCCTTCGCAAAAAATCTTCCACCACTCACACGGATTTTATAACGATTTTTTGCATTGTGCAGAAAGGATTACAGTGAGAAATCATTTGTCCCCGTTCTGTTAATTTATGACTCGAAATCTTGAAGAGAAACCATAGCAGCGACAAAATTAATATCGTGAAGGACATAATAGAGGATTACTGCCTATTATTGAATACTAATGATTTAATCCGTGTTCCAAAGGATAAAAACACGGTTAGAGAATATGAAGATGATTAGAGGCTTAATGAAGCCTAAAGCGCACATGAAATAAGCCATATCGTATTTATAATGATAGCGGTACACTTTGCTCCGAAATTACACCTTCCGACGAAGTCTCCATGCCTCCTCGAGCTCTTAAAATCCATTTTCTTGTGAAGCTCCTTCAAGGCACATCCAGGATAGTGAAAATAATGGAAGCATGGAAGACTGAAGACTTTCGGTAACCTTATGTATATCGAAGGCTAGGTACGAAACGGCCAGAAATGAATTCAAAGAAACATGCGAGGAGGTCAATATCGACATTAAAGGCTCGGAATATATTCTGATTACATACGAGCGTGCAGATCAACAGAGTGGAAGATAAACCTCACTGCCTCCCTCTTGTCTTAATGAGTCAATTTAATTCATCTACTCTGCTAATTCATTCTCCTATAAGAACTCTGTAGAACATACTGAAAATTTTGTTGTTGATTAGTTTTATGATTCATTCGTATTAGAGCAGGTTATTAGGAAATTAAGTTGAGTATTTTGAGTAATAGGCTGAGAGAATTTTTGGGCTTGTCATCGACCATTGAGCTCGGTGTATGTGACTAGTTTTACATCAATTAATCATGAAAATTTCACAAGATCTGGCAATTCTATTAAGGGTGATATTTTTATTACTACAATTGTTTTATTACACTATTCATGCTGTCTATTATTCTACGATAGGAGAAATCAGTAAATGAGGCTTAGGATATACCTGTAATTTTAAATACTTGCTTGATCTTCTTATCTTTGATGTTTTATGACGATAGTGAGAATCTAAGAGAGAAAATTCATGTAATTTAACAGGTTAAATATGTTGGTCAGCCATGCTTACTAATGTGTGAGTTAGAGGTTTGTTGCTTAGATGTTCTTATTGCGTTTTAAGTGGAAGAATTGGGATACTAAGGATTTAGTGTGAGCCACGTGTCCACACAGGGTCCTTTTCCATGATTGGCCCTTCTAAGATCCCTTCGGTGGTGTGAAAACGTGAAGGTTGAAAACCCTTCTACGATCTTAGGCCTAGTTATGTTAAATCTTAATTATGTTTTTCTCTTGGAATATGTTGAAGTAGGCCTGGAGTTAAACGACCTACCGCTTTGAAATCTTAAAGGCTGCCCTTTGTGTCTTCATTGAGAGTTGCCTCTAGAAGTACACCGAGGTCTAGATTTAAATGATATATAACTTTGATCTCAGGACAAAAATTGGGTTTCTTTCCTTCTTTCACTTTCCTCCTTAATGTTCCATTCCACCATCTATCTAAAAGATCCTTTAGTATAGATGACTTGCCCTATGGAAAACTTAACCTTCGTTGTTATGAAAGTAATCCCCTTTCATGACTCCATAGTAATGGATGACACTTTCTTGACCTGTTCTTTTGCAGGGAAACATCCTGCTACTTTGTTCCTTTCATTCCATAACCTTCTCGGTTGGTGATCTCCGAAAAACACAACTGACCAGCAAAAACATTTAAAACCCCCTTGTGCTTCATACCTAACCCTAATACCTCATTTTGAGCTTCCAAAAGATATATCATTCTTTTATTTTATGGAGAGATCCCTCTACGGGATCCGGAGGAGGCTAGATCTGGGATCCCAAAGTAGTTATGATGTTATTCGGTCTTTGGTCTTGCCAATGCGGCCATGCGAAACCCCAACATAATGGCGACTCCAGCAGGGAAGAGGCTCTGAGTGCCCTTCATTGATAACATACGGTCTTGTGTCCATTGTTGTCTCCAACTTAATGGCGACTTCCGTAAGGAACAACTCGGACCAATGCCTTTAGATTGGTATTTCATTACGTGGTGGATAGCGGCCAGCTTCAAGCAGTCCAAATTCATCCACCGAGCTCCACTCCTGGAAATTCCCTACTTAATTCCAAATGACTCCACTAGTAGAAGACAAGGCTTGGTTGAAGATACGAGTGACCTCTTCTTACAAACATGGATCCAAGCATGAATGAGAGATGCAAATCTAGATGCTTTGTGGGATAGATTAGCAAGAGTGGTAAACATGTTTGGAAAGTAGTAGTGAAGATGCATGATGCTAATTTGAATGCAAATGTTGATTATTTACGACGCCCATGCCTTTCCAAGAACAGAACAAACTCAAGACGCACGGGCCATGAGAAGGACATGTATGATGCTCGAAAATCTATATAGATGAAGAGGAAAGTAATCGAGGCTGCATGATTTCCCACCTATTTCTTGTACTACGTTGACTAGAATATCATGACCTAATAGCGAAAGCGAAATAGGGAATGATGCTTTGATTAAACAAGAGACCACATAAAAGTGCAGAAATTACGTGTGGAAGGAGAAAGAATCGAGGAAACATTAGGAATTCCTCAAAGTTTCCTTGCTAGCACAAGTGAAGATTCCACGGAAGGGCTCAAGAAGACATCCCGGCCTCTAGATCGGTTAGTACAAGAAACGAGGAAAGACTATTGTTCTTAAATACTATGTTGAAAAGAAATCCCTCCATTGACGGATGAAGAGATGAGTGAATATTAAAACTGCGGTCCACCTTTTGATCTTTTATAGAACACATACGCTCATTCATCTATAGAGGTTTTATGATATATAGATCTAGAAAACTCCTACGCGATCGAATGAATAAAGACTTGTTGAGAATCGGCGGGATGGATTGGTAACATTACCTTGCCTACAGTTACGATTTTCATGTTTATGATCTATTTGATGATGATTTCTTCAAAGAGATACGAGGAAGCACAGAGATCATCATTAGTGGATTCATAGGAAGATCGGAAGCAACTAAAGAAGTAGTGACCATTCTGACTTATCTATGACGATGAATAGAAGTTATGAAAGCCTAGTAATGAATGAGGATTCATTGAATTTTCACTATGTTACACCTTATATCATAGATCGTTCCCATGTATTTTGAAGATAAACGCCTTTTACATCTCAAAAGGAGGAAAAGGAAAAAAATGAAAGAAAGAGATTTTTCGACGAGGATGAAAACAGGAACTTTGTGCAGCCCAAATCTCAGGAACGTTGAAGGAAGGCGGGATTTAGGGTAACACCAAACCACGCGCTCGGTTTGTTAGCCCCCCAGCCTAGCGAGAGCCGAGGAGAGGGCTCTCTCGGGTCAATCTCGGGAAAAATGTATCAAATAGGGCTTGAGATGACTAAATAGAGGGCTAATTTTAGGCTAAGTATATGAATTCAAGGATTTTGGAATGATTTTTATGGGTTTTTGTTGGAAAAAGGGAAAGGCAGTTTTGGGCTTGGGGATGAGGCCAAATTCTTGCAGAGTTCAAGTTGGGGCAGGGAAGGCAATGGCTTTGATGTATTAGATTCAATGAATGGATAGAAAAGACTGCTGAGGAGCTGAAGAGGGCAAGAAGGTGCAAGGATCCTCTTCAAACGGAGGAAAACATATAAAACTAAACAAAATTTTAAGGCAGAGCACCAACAAACTAATGAATTCTACCTTAGTTACTCATTTGTTTAATTCAGAAGCAAAGAGAAGGGAAATGGCATACATATAAAATTAATGAAACTTACAGATACATGGAGAAAAACATCATCAAAACTCAGAGCCACAAGGATCCCAACAAGTGCTGCAAAACTCTGGTCTTTCCTTTGCCAAAAAGCTGAAAAGAATATACAATGAGGTGCCCAACTATTCCCAAGTATCCAACCCTGAAAATGTCTCAGAAAATACATGATATAGACCATCCAAACCCCTTCCAATGCCTCTAGGGGTCGAGCTCATCCTTCTAGGAGCTGTTTCAACCAATTCTAAACAAGGAACTGAAATCTAGGCAATCAAACAACTTGCCTCTATATGGAAGGAAACTGATTCATTCATTTAATTTTCACTTTTTAGTGAATGAATCCTCTAGAAAAAGTAAATATGTGCCAAAATTACATCATAGTCATCAAATTACATCAAGGTAGATCAAGAATTACATCAAGAAGTGAAACTAGTCAAAACTGGGCTAAATTCTGAGATGAAAGGTGAAAAATAGGCAAAAGTCCTCTATGCGCCGCGCCCAAAAACTCAATACGTCACGCCACTTTGAGCCTATTTTTGAGGCACTTCCAGAAGTCCAAATTGAGCTCATGATAGCTCATTGGAAATCCATGCCTATCTACTATCCAACCCAAGTGGAATTTTTCAATTTGGAGTTCATTTGTCCCTCCAAAACTTCAATCTCCCAAAACTGGTTCCTGCTGGTGCAAAAAGTGGCAGAAAGGCCATTTTTGGAGTGCTTTTGACCCTTTAAACCACCCACAATTTGATGAAATCTCTCAGCCATTCTTGAGCATGCATAATTTATCATAAAAAACTCAAAAATATCAATTTTTCCTCCAGAAGATGCCCCAATCATAAGTGCGCGCAAGATGGCGCTACGTGTTGGGCGGAAAAATCTGTTTTATGAAAAAAATTTCAAAAATGACAAAATTTACTCCAAATTCCTTGAAATTTGGACTGAAGGTACATCATCAAGTATCATGCTCATCCAAAGAAGCTTCAGCCAACATTCGGAGTCTATCCTCCCTTTTTCGCCGTTTCAGTGCCCTCCTTAGCCTCGCTTTTAGGATCTTCATCCTAGCTTTGCAAACATGTGTGCAGGCCTACTAGTGGATCTTCATGTGCCTGAGCATGTATTTTTCCCTATTAGCCTTCGCCAATAGCTTCTAAAGATGAATTTTGACTCTCTCAAGCCAAATCTGCCGCTCAAAAGGTGTCATGTCACCTGGTCTCTTTCGGGCCAATTCACGGTCTTCACGAATTTTCTGCAGCTCCATGAGTGTCTGCTCATCCTCCAAATGTTTATTTCACTGCTCCAAGTAATTTATAACCCAATGAGCTCTCTAAAATTTCTCAGTCAATGTTTCAATCTCAACTTTCTGCTCCTGGATGGTTTCTTTCAGCTTTGAGCTGAGAGAACTCAAATCAACATCAATGAGTGTAAAATCAGTGTCTTGTACTCTTGAAGGGCTTTCATCCTGCATAGGCCTCTTGCCTCTGTCCTGTCCCTGTATCTGTGCTGATGTCAAAGGTGAGACCCCTTCCACCCCATGTGGAGATAGTACTCATGCTGCTGATGAAGGTAATGAGACCCCTTCCACCCCGGGTGGAGATAGTACTCGTCGTGCTGCTGCAAATAAGGCTCTGGTACCTCTCTGATAGGTAACATATACTAGAGCACTGATAGGCTCTGTCTCGGGAACCTCAAATGATGTGAAGGCTCTCCTGCATCATGAACAATCTCGAGAGGAGGTTGAGGGGCTGTAAAAAGGTCACAGGAAATGAACTCCTCCCATGCAATGCCCTGCAATCCAAGCTGATGTACTACAATGATCTTGATGAGCGCATAATGATAAATGTTGTTATGTTGCTGCTCGGGGGTCTTCTTCTACACAAGAGTAGTCATCCGCTCTATGTTTCGACACATGAAGTATGGAATGCTCATCAGTCTCACTCTCGTGAAATGCATCAGTAATCGGATATGGTAAGCATAAAGGCGCGAGAACCGGCCCTCATAACTGAAGTATCTGATGATGAGTTTCATCAATGGCGCATAGGAATCCTTCAGAAACCGGAATGGGAATACCCTACTGAGCTGCCTCAAATATCCAGGCCTGATGTAAGGTTCATAATATGCTCTATCCAGTTGTTGTCTCTTGTTCCACTCTTCACCTATATTTGGTATCTCGGTTGCCTGAGAAATGGTTTCTGGTGTCAAGGTGAAGTTCACTCCAGCAAGGTTTACATGACCATCACAAAAATGTAAAACAAACAAGCGAACCAACTCCTGATGATGCTGAATCTAAGCAATCATCTCACAATACTGAAAGCATGACTGTTGCTGAAAGCATGCCATTGCAATCAGGCAGGCCTGCAATTGAGTCAAGGAAGTAGGCTCTTCTCTGACGTGCTTGCCACTTTTATGAGGCCTTATCGGTACATTAAGCTCTTTGGTTGAGTCACTGTCTTGCTCATATTCTTGCTCATATGATGAATCTGTCTCTATCATGGTGCTGCAATGTGTATAACAAGTATATGTTTGATTGGTTTGAAAATGAGAAATAGGTGTTTTTGCTTCAATGCCAAATATGCCAAAGGGAAATGAAGAGCTGTGGTAAGTATGAACAATGGGAAAAGTGGGGGTTTGTCAAGTGAATTAATGCAATAATAGTCACTTGACTGTGTTTAGGGATGTGGGGTTTGGGAATTTGCTACAAATGATGTGGGAGGGGGGAAAATGATAAGGAATGGTAGGGTTTTAGGGATAGGAAAAATGGGAACAAGGGATATAGTTGGTTTTGGGACATAAGAGAAAAGGGAAAGGACTGTGATAACAGTGTGACAATGATGGTGAATGGAGTTCGAACAAATTGGCATCAACAAGCAGACTTTAAATTTCAAATATAAACCCTATGGAGCAGTTTTTGATATGAATATAGGGTTTAAAGTTTGGCCTTCAAACTCTTACAACCTCCTCTCCAAATCGTAGCAAACACAGACTAAAATCAATGGCAAGGGCGCACAAACACTTACTTGGATCAAAAGAGTTAAATCGTTTTGAAAAAATTGGGAAGCAGTGATGAAATATGTGCTTGGAGGCCCTGTGCGCCGTGCCTCCTGGATGCGCCGCACCAGAGCAAATCAACACAGCAGAAAATGGCTATGTGCGTCACGTTGTCTATGTGCGCCGCACCTTCTCCCAATGCGCCGCGCGCGCTCCAAACACACAGTCAGTCTTCAAAAACACAGTTTCGCCTTCCACGATTTTCTCTTGAATGTTTTGACAACTTCTTGTTTGCAAATAACATTTGAATGGTGAAAATATCTCTTATAGTCTTGGCTTTAATTTTTGCTTCTTACAAACCCATTTTTGTAATGTTTTGAAATTGGCACTTTTTCACTTTTAATACAAACTCTGTTTTACTTGTTTCCACTTTGATTTTTGGCTGAAATGATGGCTCCTTTGTTGATTTTTTTGTAGGGATGATTGGCATGTGATTTCGGCAAAGGAGACCAGGGCTGCATCTGAAGATTTGTAGAACTTGAAAACCTTTAAAATTACATATTTATTACAAACAATAAATTTGACGATTTCTTCTTCAAAACAAAGTTTTGAAGAAGAATCATTCTCAGCTTTATTGATGATGAAAATTTTGGAATTAAAACTTATTAGAAACATCCTCATGTGCCTGCTGGGCATTATTTGACATTTTTGGAGACGAAACCCTAGACCTAGTGACTGAAAAGACTCTTTGTTGACCAAAAGACCATCCATGACTACGAATGACTGTAAAATTGACCTTGATGAATTTTGATGAACTTTAATGATCAGACACAAGCCAGCAGATACATGACATGAGGGAAAACGAGAGACAAGACCCTTCCTTCAGACAATCTATGCTTCTAATGGAATGCAACTGATTGGATGAACGAGACACCTAAAATGAAATGCAACAAAAGAGTTTTTGATCTCTGATGGAGGTATAACCAGACCGACTCTAACATTGGCTCCAATGGGGATGGTGGCTCCTTAGAGGTGCCAAGAACGGTAGATCTCTAGGAGAGATAGACAGTGCCTTCGTCCATTGGGCTATGGAGTCCATTATTTTGACAAAGCAACTCAAGACTGTTGACTCAATTTATTTGACTGAAACTTTGACTGAAACTGACTCAACTTTTAAAACTGAAATGACTGAACCAAACCAACTCAACAGACTCAAACCAAAACTAAAATCCTTCTTCAGAATTATAGCCTTCACTTCGGGCCCCAAACTGAAGAAAAGATCATAGTGCACACTTGCAATGAAATTGAAATAAATGGTATGTACAATGACAATGTGATCAGTAGAAAACATCTTAGAAATGGTACCGTTTGAGCAGCCGACCATTGACCAGCCCTCCTGGACAATCTTCCCCGTTCATCTCCTTCAAAACAAAGGCATTCTGACCTCGATATGTTGCAATCTTAAAGGGACCTTTCCAGAGATTTTCAAACTTACCGTGTTTACCTTTGTCCTCATTTCTAGCATCCCACTTCAGCACTACTTCCTCCAATTGGAATTTATCCGCCTTCGCTTTCCTATCATAGATTTTCTTGATTCTCTCCTGCAACTTAAATGTGTTTTGGAAAACCTCTTCTCTCGTTTGCTGCAAAGAATCATCTGATTTATCCTTCTCTTCATATGGATTTCTTCATTGCCAGCTTCCTGAAGAAGCTTGACCACTGGAACAGCAAGAGAGGTCGGAAACACTGTATCAACTCCATAAACTAACTCAAAGGGGGACATACCAATGGATTTCTTTTGACTCACCCGATCAGCCCATAATGCATTGACCAGCTTTTTATGCCAACTCTTCTTGTTTATCTCCAGCAACTTTTTAATGATATTGACCAAAGATATATTGGAAGATTCCGCCAATCCATTGCCTTGCGGATGATAGGTGGTTGAATGCCCCAAAATGATTTTATACTTGGCACAAAACTCAATCATATTTCTTGATTTGAAAGCTGCTGCATTATCAGTGATCAATTTATTCGGGCACCCAAAGCAAGACAAAATGTTATTCTCAAGGAAAGAAATGATTACCGAATTCATAGCTTGCCTGGTGGGAACTGCTTCGATCCATTTCGTGAAATAATCTGTCGCTGTTAAGATCCATATATGCTGTCCGGAAGAAGGAGGATGGATCTCCCCAATGAAATCCAAACCCCACTGCTAAAAAGGGGCGCTTACCTCAATAGGCTTAAGCGGAAAAGGCTGTAATTTTTGTCTTCCTTCAAAAATCTGGCACTCATGGCAGCCTTTGACAGTCTTATACACATCAGCAAACAATGTCGGCCAATAGTATCCTGCTCTCAAAATCTTATTGGTCGTTGTTTTCCAAAAAAGGTGACCCCCGCAGTCTCCTTTATGAAAATCCTCCATTACCTTCTTCGCTTCTTCTTCCACCAAACAATTCAATGAAACACCACTCGGATCTTTCCAATAAAGTGTAGAATTCAAAATACAAAATTTTGCAACCTTCAATTTCAGAGTTCTACCTTTGTTTCTAGTCATGCCGGGTGGAGGTGACAAATTTTGAAGAACATACACAATATCTGAATACCACGGAGAAGCAACAAAAATTTCCGATACCTGAAGGGGCGAATTCTCCTCATCCTCATTAGACATAGCAGCAATCAGATTTATGTCTAGCGCATGCAAATTCGATTCAGCCATAAGCTTCTCCAGCCCCTGTCCCTTGATAAGCTTCGTGGGCCTTATCTCCACATCATACTCCAGCAAAGCTGCAATCCACTTGCCTCGTCTTCCTTCCGGATTAGTTTGTACTAAAACATCTTTCACGGCAGCGTTAGGAAAATAAGCCAAAGTATGAGAATGCAGAATGTATACCTAGAAATCCTTTAATGCTTTTACCAGTGCTAGAGCTTGCTTTTCAATGATGTTGTATTTCAAGGCTGCATCTCTTATAGTTCGACTGAAAAAGGCTATTGGCTTCTCATGCCCATCTCTTTTCTGCATTAACACAGCTGCCATGGTATGCTATGAAGCAAATGAAAACAAAATAAAATCTTGGGTGTAATCCAAGCTGATCAAAACCGGTGCTGAAGATAGTGCCAACTTCACCAAATTAAAGGACTTCACAGCCTCTTCATTCCACTTCATTTGGCTGTCTTTTTTCAACATGTTTGTAATCTCTCTTAGATGTTCAGCAATATTAGGGACAAAGTGGCGTAAAAAGTTCATCTTACCATTAAAATACTGAATCTCCTTCTTGTTCCTGGGAGGGTCAATTTGCTGAATTGCTTCCACACATGCTGGATCAATATGAATGCCATCTTTTGAAATAATGTGACCAAGTAATTTTCCCTCATCCATGGCAAACAAGCTCTTCTTCGAATTAAGTGACACACCATATTTTCTACACTTTTGAAAAACAACTTTCAAGTGATACATATGCTCTTCATCAGAATTGGAAAAGACCATCAAATCATCAAGGTATATAACAAGAAAAACATCCTTCTCATTCGCAAAAGCCATGTCCATCGCCCGCTGAAATGTCGCACCAGCATTCTTCAAACCGAATGGCATCTTGGGATAGTGGAAAGTTCCCCACGGAGTGGTGAACGCTGTTTTGTCTCTGTCGTCCTCATGGACTAGAATTTGGTTATATCCAGAATAACCATCGAGTAGTGACATACGAGATGCTCCAACTACTCGCTGAAGTATATGATCCATTTTGGGCAGTGGATAATTGTCCTTCAATGACACCTTGTTCAGATTTCGAAAATCAATGCACAACCGGATCTCACCTGTCTTTTTACGAACTGGCACCAAATTGGAAATCCAATCAGAAAATCTGATGGGAACAATGATTCCAGCCTTGCATAATCGATTCACCTTTTTCTTAATTGATGGCAACAACTTCGGATTGATTCTTCTTAGCTTCTGTCTGAAAGGCTTCTGATTAGGCTTGATTGGGATAGTGTGCTGAATTATATAGGTATCATACGTCTTTAAATCTGAATAATCCCAAGTGAAAGCATCATCAAAAGAAGACAACAAACTCACATATTTTTCTCTTACCTCCGGTGGCAATGATTTAGATAACTTCACCATCTTTGGATTTTCAGCTATTCCAATGTTTACATCTTCAACTCCCTTTTCAGTTGGCCGTAAGGTTGGTTTCTTAGCTACATCATCCTGATCGAAGAGCTCTTCTAAAGGTATCAAACCTTTAGGAATAACGTTATCTTTCAGCCGCAACACTTCCATTTGATTGACTTGCACGTCAACTTCACCATCATCATATTCTACATCAATTGAGGTATCTTTGAACTTACCTTTGTTTTGCAGAAAATCATTAATCTCATCATCATCTTGGAAAACTTGCCAACATCTTTGATTATCTGGGACGGTAGGACAATGCTTCACATGGATTTCGAACTTATTACTTGAATTCATTGGGATCTTCAAATTACTTGCTGCCTTAGCAAGTGCATCTGCAATTCCATTTTGAATGCGAGGAATACACGTCAAGGTATAATCTGAAAACTGCTTCAAAATATCAAGAACAACATTCCGGTAAGCCCACATTCGGGGGTGCTTCGTTTGGTATTCACCCTTCACCTGCTTAATCACCAATTCGGAGTCGCCATATACTGCAATTCTCTTAGCATTCAGCTTTCTAAGAATTTTTAGGCCAGCAATTAGAGCTTCGTACTCAGCCTCGTTGTTTGAACAATCGAATGCTAACTTGTAAGAACATACCCGTACGTTGCTTGGTACCTTGTTTGGAGCGGAAAAAGGACTGTGTACCCAAATACCAATTCCAGCACCATCATTTCCCACTGCACCATCGAAATCCATGGTCCATAGACCCTCTTCATCATCTTCTAAGTGCTTAAATTGTGCTAGCTCTGTTTTTTCTGCTTGTTGTCCATTCTCTTTAGCTGATTGCTCAACTGTGCTTTCCGGTTTTTGCCTTTCTTTCTGCAAAAATTCTCTAAAATTCTCGGTAATCTCTGGAATATCTTCTGCTTGAACTAACTGACTATCTACATCATTGAAACTATCGGCAAACAAAACAAAAGACTCTAAATCTGTATGTACATAATTAATCGAATGATTAACCGGTTTCTCCTTGGTTGTAATCATGTACTTCATTTTTTGTTCCCGGTACAACTTTCTCATTTGGCCAAACATGGGAATCGTCGCATAGGAGAAATCTAATTGTAATTTCCCTTTCAATTTTTCTCCCCAAGATCTGGAAAGCAACATACCAAACCTTGGAGGAATGTCTGCCACAATTACGTCCATCAAAACATTCTTTGTGGGAATCTGATCCAAACTAACAACCAAGTCTTTAATGAGCCCAATACATCTCACTCTGCTAGAATCAAATGAATAAAGATTGTGGTACTTCCTAGTGATGTATAAACCCAACTTCTCCATGATTTCCTTCGGCATAAGATTATGGGAAGCACCGGAATCAAACATGGCATTATGCAATACAAACTCATGCAATCGAAGACTGATATAAAAAGGAGGCACTTCGCTATCTGGAGACTCACCATCTAAAGCTGGTCCAAATATCAGTTCAGGTTGATCATCTTCAATATTCACCATATCAGACATAGGATCGAAATTCAAAATTTTAGAAACTTGACTTCTATAACTGTTGTTCTTCATTATTTCAGTCAAGGGAATGGATACCTTTAATTTATAAATCTCATTCTCCAAACTAAAGGCTGAAGTCTTTTCGATCTCTTTGGCTGGAACATCTTTCTTTTCAGCCTTCTCCCTCGATGTAATTGGCTGATTTGACTTTTCTGCTGACTTGGTGGCAGCGGGATCAACTATCTCCTTTGCTTTCTTTTGTGCAACAGGTGAATCATTTTTAGGAGCTGAAACTTCCTTTCTCTTTTGGATTGGGTTGACAGGCACATCTCTGTTTCTAAGAGAATATTGCTTCTGCTGGTTTGACAAGGCATTCATATAACCTCTCTGATACTCATCCGACTCTTCCTCAAGAGCTGCATCATTGGCCAAGATAAAATCCTCATCTCTTCGTACTACTGAACTTTCTGCATACTCCTCATCTTCAGTGATATAAATGGGAAAATCATCAGGAGTAAAGAATTGATTTTCCTCCTCTACTACATCATCTTCATCATCTGAATCCTAACCAACAAAATTCTGCTGAAGAGGTGTCTTTACTTGCTGCTGGACTGCTGGTTCTTGTGCTCACTGCTCTCGTTGTTTGATCCTAAATTGGGGCTGCTGCTGACCACAAAAATTGGGATTTCGGATATGCGTTTCGGGCTTATCAAGTGTGAGCCTTTCGATCATCTTTTCCACCTTGCGGAATACTTGATCTGATGTAGAAGCTTCTTCCTTTATCACGACTTTCTTCTCGGCTCTCAATCTAGCTCTTTTGTCATTCAAATTAGCTTCAACACTAACGGCAATTTTCTGCATGTCCTCTAAGGTGGGCAGATCTCTTTCTCGTAATGAATAGGCCATGTCCGGATCAAAACCATCCGGGAATTTTAACAAAGCTGACTTCTTAGATGGCCTCAAATCATCAAGAATTGCATTGTAAACCGCATTAAATCTGATAATATAGTCTTGGACGGACTCACCAGCATTACGTTTGATCTTGGTATATTCAGAAGTGATTTGAAGTGGATCTTTCTTCATTTCCCACCGATCTAGAAACTGTCTCTGAAGCTCGTCTAATGTATTAATACTTCTAGGCTGCAAAGCTCTAAACCACTTACGCACCTCACCTCCAAAATTTTGCACAAACAATCTCATGGTGACATTTTCTTCATCAATTTCATGCAGATCAAAGAAGTTTATCATTCTATCAATATGAGGTTGAGCGGGCACACTCTGAGGAGTACCATCAAACAAAGGGATTTTACTCTGATAATCAACGGGCATGGGATCCAAGTTCTGGGGCAAGACAAGAGGTGCGAATCTAGCAGCCATTGCTCTTGGTGGATTTATGATCTATCTTGGAGAAACGGGTGGAGTAGGAGCAGTAGATGTATGAGGTGTATGTGGTGGGGATGGAGGAGGAACTATTGTAGATTGCTAATCAGATATGGATGGTTTCACGGGGATGGTAGGAATGAAAGAAGGCTCAGCGTGAGCTTGTGAATCAGAAGTAACTACTGATGGACCAAGAGTTTCAGAAGCATATTTGATAAACTCAGGAATATTCGTTGCCACAATAGAGTTTTGAATGTTCAAGATGTAACTATCAATGGATCTATTAGCTTGTTCAATCTCAAGATACTTGATAACTCGGGATTTATGACAGTAGAACCAGTAGCACTTTCAGACTTAGTTTCAAACAACGACAACTCGAATTGATCATCAAACTCAATATTTTCAAGGAATTCAAATACAGTAGGGCATGAATGAGATTTAAACAAAGGGACCATGGGACTTTCTCGACGGAGGATTCTTGAAATCAGATTGGGATTCTCATACACTAGAGGTGGATCGGGATCCGGATTTGATCTTGTATGTCCTCTGGAAGCCAGTGTGTTGATCTATTCAAAAATCAAAGGACAAAACAAACTTGATTCAGCCTATCAAATTCTAGACTCAATCACCCAAAAGTCTAGAACGATCTGATATACTGGGGTAATTCACAAGTCAAATGTCACGTTCACAAGCTAAACTGGAGATTGATTGAAGCAGCGTTTATCTACTTCCGCTAATGCAAATCAAAAGCGTTTCGAAGGCTACCTGGCGTAACTTCAGGCTCCGTCTATAGCTTATGAAACAAATAACACCAACAAGCAAACCATTTTCATTCCCCAGTATGGTCGCCACTATGTTATTGCCTAAATCCACCTTAGGCTGAAGGAAGGCGAGATTCAGGGTAACACCAAACCACGCTCAGTCTGGTAGCTAGCCCTACCAGAATAGGGGAGGGCTCTCTCCGGGTCAAACTCAGTTAAAATGACCAATAGGGTCTGAGATGACTGAAATAAATGCTAATTTTAGGCTAGGTATATGAATCAAGGAGTTTGGAATGATTTTTAAGGGTTTTTGTTGGAAAAAAGGGAAAGGCAATTTTGGGCTTGGGGATGAGGCCAATTTCTTGCAGAGTTCAAGTTGGGGTAGGGAAGGCAATGGCTTTGATGTCTTAGATTCAATGAATGGATAGAAAATACTGTTGAGGAGCTTAAGAGGGCAGAAAGGTGCAAGGATCCTCTTCAAACGGAGGAAAACATATAAAACTAAACAAAAGTTTAAGGCAGAGCACCAGCAAACTAATGAATTCTACCTTAGTTACTCATTTGTTTAATTCAGAAGCACAGAGAAGGGAAATGGAATACATATAACATTAATGAAACTTACAGATACATGGATAAAAACATCATCAAAACTCAGAGCCACAAGGATCCCAACAAGTGCTGCAAAACCCTGGTCTTTCCTTTGCCAAAAATGCAGAAGTGTATGTACAATGAAGTGCCAAACTTTTTCCCAAGTATCCAACCCTGAAAATGACTCAGAAAATACATAATATAGACCAGACCAACCCCTTCCCATGCCTCTAGGGGTCGATCTCATCCTTCTAGGAGCTGTTTCAACCAATTCTAAATAAGGAACTGAAATCTAGGCAATCAAACAACTTGCCTCTATATGGAAGGAAACTGATTCATTCATTTAATTTTCACTTTTTAGTGAATGAATCCCCTAGAAAAAATAAATATGTGCCAAAATTACATCATAGTCATCAAATTACATCAAGGTAGATCAAGAATTACATCAAAAAGTGAAACTAGTCAAAACTGGGCGAAATTCTGAGCTGAAGGGTGAAAAATAGGCAAAAGTCCTCTATGCGCCGCGCCCAAAAATTCAATGCGTCACGCCACTTTGAGCCTGTTTTTTAGGCACTTCCCGAAGTCCAAATTGAGCTCATGATAGTTGTTGGAAAGCCCTGCCTGTCTACTATCCAACCCAAGTGGAATTTTTCAACTTGGAGTTCATTTGCCCCTCCAAAACTTCAATCTCCCAAGACTGGTTCCTGTGTGTGCAAAAGGTGGCAGAAAGGCCATTTTCAAGGTGTTTTTGACCGTTTAAACCACCCAGAACTTCATGAAATCTCTCTGCCATTCCTGAGCATGCATAATTTATCATACAAAACCCAAAAATATAAAGTTTTCCTCCAGAAGATCTCTCAAACGTAAGCGCGTGCAAGGTGGCGCGACACGTCGGGCAGGAAAATCTGTTTTGTGACCCAAAAAATTCAAAATGACAAAATTTTCTCCAAATTTTCTGAAATTTGGATTGAAGGTTCCCCATCAGGTGCCATGTTCATCCAAAGAAGCTTCGGCCAAGATTCGAAGTGGATCAGGCCTTTTGCGCCTCCTTAGTGCCCTTCTCAGCCTCGCTTTTAGGATCTTCATCTTCGCTTTGCAAACATGTGTGCGGGCCCAATAGTGGTTCTTCATATGTCTGAGCATGTCCTTCTCTTTGTTTGCTTTCTCTAAGAGCTTCTCCAAATGGATGTTGACCCTTTCGAGCCAAGTCTCTCGATCAGCCTCAATCTCCCGCTCGATAGGTGTCATCTCGGATGGGCTTCTTCGGGAAGCTTGCTGGTTTTCGCGAATGTTCTGCAATTCCATGATCGTCTGTTGATCCTCCAGCTGCTTATTCCGCTGCTCCAAATAGTTAATGACCCACTAAGCTCTCTGCAACTTATCGGTCAATGTGCCGATCTCAGTTTTCTGCTCCTGAATGATTTCTCTCAGTTTTGAATTTGGAGAACTCACGTCCACATCGATCAAAACAAAATCAGTGTCTCAGCCTCCTGAAGGGCCTTTCTCCTGCATAGGCCTCTTGCCTCTATCCTGTACCTGTGCTAATGTCGAAGGCGAGACCCCTTCCACCCCAAGTGGAGATAGTACTCGCACTGCTGATGAAGGTAACGAGACCCCTTCCACCCCGGGTGGAGATAGTACTCGTCGTGCTGCTGCAAATAAGGCTCTAGTACCTCTCTGATATGTAACACATACTGGAGCACTGATAGGCTCTGTCTCAGGAACCTCAAACTGATGTGAAGGCTCTCCTGCATCATGAACAATCTCGGGAGGAGGTTGAGGGGTTGTAAAAAGGTCACAAGAAATGAACTCCTCCCATGCAATGCCCTACAATCCAAGTTGATGTACTACAATGATCTTGATGAGCGCATAATGATAAATGTTGTTATGTTGCTTCTCGGGGGTCTTCTTCTGCACAAGAGTAGTCATCCGCTCTATGTTTCGACACATGAAGTATGGAATTCTCATCAGTCTCACTCTTGTGAAATGCATCAGTAATCGGATATGGTAAGCATAAAGGCGCGAGAACCGGCCCTCACAACTGAAGTATCTGATGATGAGTTTCATCAATGGCGCATAGGACTCCTTCAGAAACCAGAATGGGAATACCCTGCTGAGCTGCCTCAAATAGCCAGGCCTGATGTAAGGTTCATAATATGCTCTATCCAGCTGATGTCTCTTGTTCCACTCTTCACCTATATTTGGTATCTCGGTTGCCTGAGAAATGGTTTCTGGTGTCAAGGTGAAGTTCACTCCATCAAGGTTTACATGACCATCACGCAAATGTAAAACAAACAAGCGAACCAACTCCTGATGATGCTGAATCTGAGAAATCATCTCACAATACTGAAAGCATGACTGTTGCCGAAAGCATGCCATTGCAAGCGGGCAGGCCTGCAATTGAGTCAAGGAAGTAGGCTCTTCTCTGACGTGCTTGCCACTTTTATGAGGCCTTCTCAGTACATTAAGCTCTGTGGTTGAGTCACTGTCTTGCTCATATTCTTTCTCATATGATGAATCTGTCTCTGTCATGGTGCTGCAATGTGTATAACAAGTATATGTTTGATTGGTTTGAAAATGAGAAATAGGTATTTTTGCTTCAATGCAAAATATGCCAAAGGGAAATGAAGAGCTGTGGTAAGTATAAACAGTGGGAAAAGTGGGGGTTTGTCAAGTGAAATTAATGCAATAATAGTCACTTGACTGTGTTTAGGGATGTGGGGTTTGGGAATTTTCTACAAATGATGTGGGAGGGGGAAAAATGATAGGGAATGGTAGGGTTTTAGGGATAGGAAAAATGGGAACAAGGGATATAGTTGGTTTTGGGACATAAGAGAAAAGGGAAAGGACTGTGATAACAATGTGACAATGATGGGGAATGGGGTTCGAACAAATTGGCATCAACAAGCAGACTTTAAATTTCAAATATAAACCCTATGGAGCATTTTTTGATATGAATATAGGGTTTAAAGTTTGGCCTTCAAACTCTTACAACCTCCTCTCCAAATCACAGCAAACACAGACTGAAATCAATGGCAAGGGCGCACAAACACTTACTTGGATCAAAAGAGTTGAATCGTTTTGAAAAAATTGGGAAGCAGTAATGAAATTTGGGCTTGGAGGCCCTGTGTGCCGCGCACAAACCCAGTGCGCCGTGCCTCCTGGATACGCCGCACCAGAGCAAATCAACACGGCGGAAAATGGCTATGTGCGTTGCGCTGTCTATGTGCGTTGCGCCTTCTCCCAATGCGCCGCGCGCGCTCCAAACACACAGTCAGTCTTCAAAAACACAGTTTCGCCTTCCACGATTTTCTCTTGAATTTTTTGACAACTTCTTGTTTGCAAATGACATTTGAATGGTGAAAATATCTCTTATAGTCTTGGCTTTAATTTTTGCTTCTTACAAACCCATTTTTGTAATGTTTTGAAATTGGCACTTTTTCACTTTTAATACAAACTCTGTTTTACTTGTTTCCACTTTGATTTTTGGCTGAAATGATGGCTCCTTTGTTGATTTTTTTGTAGGGATGATTGGCATGTGATTTTGGCAAAGGAGACTAGGGCTGCATCTGAAGATTTTTAGAACTTGAAAACCTTAAAAATAAAAAATTACATATTTATTACAAAACAATAAATTTGACGATTTCTTCTTCAAAACAGAGTTTTGAAGAAGAATCATTCTCAGCTTTATTGATGATGAAAATTTTGGAATGAAAACTTATTAGAAACATCCTCATGAGCCTGCTGGGAATTATTTGATATTTTTGGAGACGAAACCCTAGACCTAGTGACTGAAAAGACTCTTTGTTGACCAAAAGACCATCCATGACTAAGAATGACTGTAAAATTGACCTTGATGAATTTTGATGAACTTTAATGATCAGACACAAGCCAGCAGATACATGACATGAGGGAAAATGAGAGACAAGACCCTTTCGTCAGAAAATCTATGCTTCTAATGGAATGCAACTGATTGGATGAACGAGACACCTAAAATGAAATGCAACAAAAGAGTTTTTGATCTCTGACGGAGGTATAACCAGACCGACTCTAACACGGTGTCTAATTTAATTCTACCTTAATTAAATTGGACAATAAAATGTAATTTTATATCATGATCACTTGTAATAGTTAAATGAGTGTGATAAACTTATTTAGCTCATGTATTTCGAGTTGAGGGTGGTTGGTGAGGCATGCAGAGTAATTCTATTAGTTATGGAATTCGAATTTCATTTGGTGCATTAGTTTAATGCACGAGTAATCACTTAACTTAGTTAGGTGAGTTAGAGTTTGTTGAAATAGTTGTAACTGTTTGTTGCACTAGTGAGAGATCAAGTGAATTAAATATTATTTAATTCACAATCAGTGATCTGTGATGCAACTGATGATTTACTATTAATAGTTGCATGCATGTCAGTTCCAATGGAGACCCAGTTGAGGCAAAGGTTAAAGGGATGTTAACTATCAGTTGTGTGATTAGTAGGTTGCCCGCATGCAACCAGATATCCATTGGATTTCCCATTATCCTTGCGTAATTTTGGAAGGAAAAAATTCGTAAAGAATAGGGATTTCATTCATCAGGAATTGCGCAAGCAAGGCAGGTTGTTTAGAGGTTGAGAATTGGCTAAGTGTTGGCCATTTTTTTCCAGGACAGTGCAAGACAGTTGTGAGAGTGCAAGAGACTCTTGTGAGAAGAGTGAATTGTAATTGTTTCATGATTCCATGGTTAATATACAATAGAAGATAAAGGGGTTTTGAGCAGCAAGCTTTCCCTGGGAAATTATCTGAGTTGTGGTTTGATTTGATTCTTTCTTTGTTTCATGTAATTGGCGATTGTGTTTAATTTCTACAATTGATTTGTAGAAGGATTCAGTATCTAGCTTTAGTACATTGTTAGATCAGATTGAATCCATTGATATACATATTTTTGTATAATTTATACTTGGTATCGGAGCACAATAAATCATTATAGTGGAGTATAAGTTGAGTTTGTGGCTGAATAGAATTCGAATTTGCAAAAGGTATTCTTGGTGCGACAGGCGATTCAAGATCTAAATGGATTTCAATGGCTTGAGATTGGAGTATGCACTCGAGGGCAGCTCTAACTATATTGTTTGGAAATACATGATGGAGGAAATACTAGAGGACAATGGGTTGAAATAATCCATTGATAATGATGTTCCCAAACCCGTTGTAGCAGATGCTGCAAATCTTGAAAGAAGGTTGCAAAGGCAAGGAGGATCTTATTGGAGGGAATACGAGACCACGTTGTCTCAAGTCTCCATGGCAAAGAGAAACCATATGCAATGTGGAAAGCTTTGACATATATATTTTAGAGCAGCAATGATCATAGAAAATTGGCACTGAAGGACAAGCTCAGGAAAATCAAAATGGAGAAAGGCAACACCATGCTGAAATATTTAACAAAGTTTGTCCAATGTCGAGATGAGCTTGGGAGCGTCAGAATTACTATCATGGATATGACTTGGTGAGCCTAGCTCTTCTAGGAATTCCCAATAGTTGGCACAGTTATCAGGACTCTGTCAATGGAAGGGAAAAGCTACCATATTGGGAACGACTTTGGTCAGCAAGAAGAATTCAGGTGGAATACCAGGGATGGATCTTCATCTAAGAATGATGATGAAGAATATTTCACTTTGGTTGCCAAGGTGAAGAAGGGTAAAGGAAAGAAATTCCATTCCAAATCCGAGTCCGGCAAAGATGGAAAGAAGCGTGACATGTCTAGAGTGAAGTGTTTTCACTGTCACGAACATGGACATTATGCCACTAATTGTCCACCAAAGAAGAAGAACAAGGAGGCTTCAGGATCTGCAGTTTGCGAGGATTTGACCTCGCAATTTGAGCTGACTTCTTGCTCATTGCATGCATGGTGTCAAGTGCAATGGGATCAGTGTGGTACTTGGATAGTGGTGCATCATTTCACATGACGGGAGACAAAGAAATTTTCAGTAGCTTGGAGGAGAAGGACCTCCAGATGCATATCAAAAAGGGTGATGACGGGCAGTAAAATGCTACTGGGATTGGTACAGTTACCTTCCAGAGACAGTTAGGTAAACCCTTTCAATTAAAATATGTAATGCATGTACTAGGCTTGAAGAAAAACTTGGTCTTAGTTTCAATGTTGGAGGATAGAGGTTATGATGTTGTTTTTGGTGAGGGAAAAGCTTTCCTTCAACACAAAGCAATAGTAAAAGCCAAGAATATGGGGATTCATGTTAAGAATCTCTATAAACTTTATGTATATGGTTGCGTTGCATTTATGGGTAAGGCAGACAAAGTGGTGAGCCTGGATGAGGGTGATTTATGGCACAGGAGATTGGGCCATCTACACCATGGAGCCTTGAAGGTCATGCAGCAGATCTCTACGGGTCTTCCCAAGGGCACACTTGCGCAGTCAGACACATGAAAGGGATGTACTATGGGGAAGTATGCAAAGGCCAATTTTCACAAGGAGGAGAACCGAGCTTCGAAAATCCTTGAGAGAGTTCACTTAGACGTGTGTGAACCATTCTCTACTTCTTCGACAACAAAGCATGAGAACTATGTGATATGTGTTGATGAATTTTATAGCAAGTGTTGGATCTACTTCATGCAGAATAAAGATCATACGTTCTCAAAATTTCTTGAGTTCAAAGCACTGGTGGAAAAATAAACGGGGAAGCATGTGAAGGCTCTTAGGAGTGACAATGGTGGTGAGTACATCTCCAATGAATTCAAGAAATTCTGCAACAAAGAAGGAATTCGGAGAGATTTGATTGTGTCTCATAACCCACAACAGAATGGGGTCGGAAAAAGAAAGAACAGAATAATTGTGGGTGCAGAACGAGCGATGTTGCATGATCAGGGCCTATCGTTGCATCTGTGGGTGGAGGCATGCAACACAGTGGTATTTGTGCAAAAACATTGTCCTCATCGAATACTTGGAATGAGTACACCAGAAGAGGCTTTTACTTGTAAGAAACCTGATGTTTCACATTTTAAGATTTTTGGCTCATATGTTTATGTGCATGTGACCAAAGAATCCAGGAAGAAGCTCGAACCAACAACTGAGATTTGGATCTTTGTGGGGTACACTGATACTCCCCATAACAATCGGGTGTATTTTCCAAATAGCAGAATGATTGTTGTGCGACGAGATATAAAATTTGATGAGGATAAAACCATGCGATTGTCCCTTGAGAGGAAGCTAGATTTTCATGCAGAGGAGTAACTCTTGGTTCCAAATAATTAACCTCAAGATGTGGAGCAGCCACATGCGGAGGATCATGGAGTGGAAAAAAACAGTCATGTAGAGCCATCCACCAGAAATGGTAGAAGGCGCACCATAGAAGCTAATAGATTGAGACTTGATGCAGCAGAGAATTTAAGAGCCCCTACTTCACTGCGCAGACAGAGAGAGTCTCCAGACAAGTTTATTGGATACATGGCTCTTATGAGCAAGTGTATTGTGACAGAACCATCTTCCTTTGAGGAAGAAGTGCAGCAACCAATTTGGGTTGATGATATGGTAGAGGATTAAGACTCCATCGTTAAGAACAGTGCATGGGAGGTTGTCCCAAGGCCGGTCGTAAAATCAGTGGTTGGATCTAGATGGATCTATAAGTTGAAACAAGCAGTGGATGGGAGTGTGGAGAATTACAAGGCCAGATTTGTGGCCCAGGGATTCTCACAAGTTGAGGGGATCGACTATGAAGATACTTTTGCACCAGTCACGAGGTACTCTTCCATTAGATCAGGTGGCGCATTCATCATATGGATGTGAAATTTGTGTTTCTCAATGGAGTTATTGAGGAGGAAGTGTACATAGAGAAGCTAGAAGGTTTTGAGATCTTTGACAGTGATTCGCATGTGTGTCGACTCAAGAGATCACTCTATGGGCTGAAGCAAGCACCTCGTGCATGGTACACTTAGATTGACATCTATTTCACTGGTTTGGGCTTCACCAAAAGTGAAGTGGATACAAACTTGTACCAGATTTTGGTTGATGGTAAGCTCTTGATTATCGTACTTTATGTTGATGATATAATTTTGACAAGTGATGAGAAGCTAATAACTTCATGCAAGGAGTGTCATACAAGGGAGTTCGAAATGAAGGACATGGGACTCCTTCACTATTTCTTTGGTTTGGAAATATGGCAGTGGGATGGTGAGCTTTTTGTTTCTCAAGGCAAGTATGCCAAAGAGATATTGGGTAACTTTCACATGGAGAGATGTAAACCCATGGATTCTCCTCTTCCAGGAAACTGGAGGAAAGAGGATGCTACTTCAGGAGAAGTAGTGGACACTACTGTCTACAGGCAGCTAGTGGGTTCATTGATGTACTTGGTGAACACTAGACTAGACATTTGCTACACAGTTAACCAGTTGAGTCAAGCTATGGTTAAGCCGACCAAGATCTTTTGGAAGGCGGGGAATCATGTATTGAGATATATCATGGGCATTACATAGTATGGATTATGGTACATACGAACAGAGGGAGTGAAGCTTCAAGGCTTCACGGATGCAGATTGGGCAGGCAGTCCATCAGACAGAAAGATCACATCAGGATGGATCTTTAGCATAGGATCGATAGAAGTTTCTTGGTATAGCATGAAGCAGTGATCTGTGGCACTCAGTTCAGCCGAGGCAGAGTACATGGCATTAAGTCAAGCTGCATGTGATGCCATTTGGATGAGAAAGATCCTGGTTGGTTTGTTTGGTTCTCAGATGGATCCGACAGTGATACATTGTGATAACCAGAGTTGCATTAAACTCTTGGTTAATCTGGTGTTTCACGATAGGTCCAAGCACATAGACATCCTGTACCACCATCTCAGATATTGTGTTCAAAGGCACATTATGTTACTTCAGTACATTCCCACGGAAGATTAGGATGCAGATATTCTGACGAAGGCGCTCACCAAGAGAAAATTTGAATACCATAGAGGCAGGATCGGGGTGGCAGATAATCCCTTTCTTATAGAGGGAGTGTTGAAGTCCAACAATAAATTGCTGCACACACACTAGTGTGGGACCAATAGGTCCTACCAATACATTAGTGTGAAGGCCAAATTAATTAATTAATTTGGTGCAGTATCTAATTTAATTTTCCCTTAATTAAATTGGACAATAAAATGTAATTTTATCTCATGATCACTTGTAACAGTTAACTGAGTGTGATAAACTCGATTAGCTCATGTATTTCGAGTTGAGGGTGGTTGGTGAGACATGCAGAGTAATTCTATTAGTTATGGAGTTCGAATTGTAGTTGGTGCATTAGCTTAATGCATGAGTAATCAGTTAACTCAGTTAGGTGAGTTAGAGTCAGTTGAACTAGTTGTAACTGTTTGTTGCACTAGTGAGAGATCAAGTGAATTAAATAATATTTAATTCACAATTAGTGATCTACCATGCAACTGATGATTTACTATTAATAGTTGCATGCATGTCAGTTCCAGTGGAGACCCAGTTGAGACAAAGGTTAAAGGGATGTTAACTATCAGTTGTGTGATTAGTAGGTTTCCCGCATGTAACTAGACATCCATTGGATTGACCATGATCCTTGCACAGTTTTGGAAGGCCAAAATTCCTAAAGAATAGGGATTGCATTCATCAGGAATTACGCAAGAAATGCAAGTTGTTTAGAGGCTGAGAATTGGCTAAGTGTTGGCCAGTTTTTTCCAGGACAGTGTGAGACAGTTGTGAGAGTGCAGGAAACTCTTATGAGAAGAGTGCATTTTAATTGTTTCATGATTCCATGGTTAATATACAATAGAATATAGAGGGGTTTTGGGCAGCAAGTTTTTCCTGGGAAATTATCTGAATTGTGTTTTGATTTGATTCTTTCTTTGTTTCATGTGATTATCAATTGTGTTTAATTTCCGCAATTGATTTGTAGAAGGATTCAGTATCTAGATTTAGTACATTTTTAGATTAGATTGAATCCATTGATATACATATGTTTGTATAATTTCTACCGAAGTGAAGGTAGTGTGGCCTGCGAGATGCTAAGATAAGCATGGATAGCGGAAAGAAAATAGAAGCAAGCTTGCTTGTGGATTCAATGTGTGGTCTATGGATGTACAATGTTATTGTTGTGTATATATTGTGCATGTTGTATATTCAGTGATTGTACCTATGGTGATGTGTAATGTTGCATATGTAGTATTGTGTACATATGATGTTGTATATATGGTGTTGCATGTATATTGCATATGCAGTGCTTGGTATAGATGGTGCTATGTACATGTTGGATATGCGATGTTGTGTACATATCGTGTTGTGTGCATGTTGGATATGTGGTGTTGTGTATGTATGGTGTTATGTACATGTTGAATATCCAGTGCTATGTACAAATTGTGATGTGTGTATGGCGTACATATGGTGCTATGTCCAAGTGGTGTTGTGTGCATGATTGTACAAGTGGTGGTGTGTGCATGTGGTACTATGTACATGTTGTACATGTGGTGTTGTGTGCAAGTGGTATTGTGTACATGTCGTGCATGTGGTGATGTGTACAAGTAGTGTCGTGTACATGTCGTGCATGTGGTGTTGTGTACATGTGGTATTGTGTACACATTGTACATGTGGTGTGGTGTACATTTCGTGTTGTGTACATGTTGTGCATATGGTGTCATGTACATATGATGTTGTGCACATGTTGTGCAGATAGTGTCATATACAAGTGGTACTGTGTACATGTTTTGCATATGGTACCGATATACATGTGGTATTGTGTGCATGCGTACATGTTGTGTTGCGGGCATGCGGTACTATGTATATGCATGGTGTAGTCGTGGTATCATGACATGTATTCGTTGTATTGTACTATGTATATGTATTAGGTTATATTGTACATCGGGTGTAGGTGTATGTGTTGTATGCCAGTGTAAGCATATTTATTGTGTTGTATCGTACACTGGATGTAGATGTATATGTTGTACGTTGGTGTGGGCGTAGGTGTATGTGTTGTGATGTACACTGAGTGTAGGTGTATGTGTTATGTTGTGTGTCGGATGTAGGTATATGCATTGTGTGGTGTTGTACGCCTTGTGTGGATGTATGTGTTGTTATGTACATTGTGTGTATGTGTACATGAGTAAAGAGAAGCAAAGGCATTGAATGCTTGTCGGGTGTGGCAACCGATCCGATGTGTGTACAGAAAGAGAAAATGAAGAAGTACAGACCAATGAAGGATAAGTATCGATATTTTATTTCAGTCTTGTTATGCATGTGATCTGTGATTTTGACTTATGATAGTTACAATTTATTTATGAATATGGTTTATGGTGATTTCATGTGATTCATTATTTTAATTAATGATGGTTGTGTTTTGTGCTAACTGGATGTGATATGTTTATACATGATTCGATCAAACAACTAGTTTGACTTGTTGTAACAAGAAGTGAACAAGATTTCAATTGTACCTTGTTGACGAGCTACCAATGAGGTATGATTTGAGTTTATTTCAATTTATTTTGAATCTAATGGCAGTTATGTGCTTGGTACAGGAAGCACGGAAATGTCTAGTTGGGTGGTTGAAACTGGCTGAAAGAACTAGCAACGTCAGCGAAAGAAATTGGAACAAATAGCAATATTTTGGTAAATAATTCAGGAGCAGAGCCATTGTGGGACACTGGTACCCAAAAGTTTCCATTGATTTCCATGAGCATGCTATGACTGGTATGATGGCTTTGAGGTAGGGAGCCTACCTCAGATCTAGTATTTGTTCACATGGATCAATACCTTTGCTAAGGGAGCCCACAATTACAGTAGCAAGAGATCAATGTCGCAAGTGTGGTACTTAAGTGAGAGATAAAGCAGAGCTAGTTGCAGTTAGATATTCAAGAGACAGTACAAAGCCAATTAGGTGCAATCAAATTCTTAGTATACAGTGTAGACCCAGTTGCAGGCAGAACTCATGAGACAGTTGGAGAGCCAATTGTAGGGGCACAATAGATTAGTATACATTAGGGGAATTTTGAGGTCTAAAATGGGCCTCCTAAGGAAATTATAAAATAATAATGGAAACAATAAAATAATATTATACTACATCATCAAATTTTAGAGGGAAAAAAAAAACTACTTTTTCAACTTGTATTTTCAACTTATCTCCCTATTGGTTTACTCAAATTTCGAGCGAGAACACATGTTGGATGAAAAATTTGATTCATCATCTACGGAGTACCCATGTTGCATACTTTTGATGGACCCTTCTACACAGCAAATAAGAAATACATGAAAAACGTGATTGCAATCACGTTTTTCATGTATTTCTTATTTGCTATGTAGCAGGGTCCATCGAAAGTATGCAACATGGGTACTTCGTAGATGAGGAATTAAATTTATATCCAACGAGTACTCCTACTTGAAGTTTGAGTAAAACATTAGGCATATAAGTTGAAAAATTAGTTTTATTATTTAATAATTTGTTAATCTTTTTACCTTTTTACTGCCAAAATGGTGAATCATCCCCCATGGTTGGCATCATCATATTGAATCCTATTGGTTCTTATAAAGTTTATTTTGGTTGTACAATTTTCTTAGGAGGCCCATTTTAGACCTCAAAATTCCCCTAATGGATCATGTTTCCAGTTATAGTTGCAAGAAATTTGTGTGATTAGAGGAGGCAGTGTGAATTTTCCAATTGCAGGTTGCAACTACAGTTCCAGCCAAAGCGAGACTTCTAGAAGGAGCTTCCATCCACAGAGATTTCCTAGTTCTGTTTCAGAGGGGGATCAGCTCACTATTGCAGTAGTTATAGCAGCAGTACAGTGATAGCAACTAAGCAGTGGCAGTAGCAGTGTGAGGCAGATCAAAGCATGTGCAACAACATGATGGACAATATTTTTAAGATTTACTTCATCACAATGATTTCCAGTGACAGGGAATTAGATCAATGTGAGATGTGAAGAAAGGAGGTGTAGCAGATGTCAAATATCAACAATGTGATCAATCCAACTATAAGATATAGAGAAGCATGATGAAGAGAACGCCTTCCTGGCTAGGAGGGAGTGTTATTTTATGGTAGCATCAGACAAGTGTTATATTCTCAGAAGATGCTAAGAAGTTAAAGAACATTATAACAACCCTGGTAAAAATTCATGTAAAAATATATAAGACCACGATGATGGAAAACGTATTCCAAATTGAATGTTGGGCAAAACATCCTAGCGGGTGTTCATTTTGGTTTATTATGGCTCAAGGAAATTGGCAAAGGTAATGGCTAAAACTTTGGAAAGACATGAGTCATTAATTGGCATTTATTTATGAAAATAATCAAAAATAGGAGAAAAGGAAGGTGAAAGGTCACAGGTTACATGTGAGGAGGAAAATAATGGAAAATGAAGAAAATATAGGCGTCATTAATAAAAAGGCTTTTAAAAATTAGTGGGAGATCAGGAGTTCATAAATTTTGCTCAAAATTGAAATTTATAGGATTGGGTTGTAACCAGAATGGTTGTGTAGATCTCGTCTTCATGATTCCAGCGTCGTGAACGGTTCGAAAAACCGATGTCGTATGAGGGAGATATCGTGTTCTGATCGAATTCCCAAACAACTAAATTTTGCAACAGGGTTGACTGGGATGCCCAGTCAGCATGGAGGATGCACAGTCAACAAAAAGGAATATTCCTTTTCTTCAGGCCAACCAGTGGATGACAAGTGGTTGTATATGGTTTTTTATGGGTTGTACGTTATATTTTAAGAGCCAATGGGAGGATGACACATGGCCAGCCTTGAGGCCACCACATGTCCCTGGGAAGGTGTATTAACAGGGCTCGACCCCGCGAACTCTGATAGAGCAACCACCTGCGCTACCATATGAGTCTTAACCTCTATAGCTCTTCGTATATATATTTAAAGTTTTATACGTTAGATATTGGGGGTTGGGACCACCAACGGTCCATGGTATATGGTCACATGTCATTGCAACAAACCACAACACAAATGTTCAACCGACAGTTAATACTCCGCAGAATCTGCAACCATTTCATACTTATGCCTTGTCACATGCAAATTATCTGCACGGTTTAAACTCTTACTGTTAAGCATTAACACCACTCCAACCTACAGTTCTACCTAACCATTGGGGTTACCACCTTCAGTTCCGCTAACATTTATGGAGACCGCGGGTTTTGGGGGTTGGCATGTGGCCACCCCCTACCCATAACATTTAATTCTAATGGTTACCTGGTAGAGTTATAGTGCGCCCTTAAATTTAGTGGATTTGCACTAAAATAACTCTAGTTAAGTGGAGTTCTCCACCATTAGTGGAGCTTTTCTAGGTGTTACTGGGAAAATGAGTTGGAGGCTCAATTTTCACCCATTCGGAGTGAATGAAGAGTCAATCGAAACTAATTAGAGCATTCTGGAGCCATTGGTGCAGAGAAAATAACTATTAGAGGCTTGTAATTACATGTATTTGAAAAATTTTGAGCATAATGAAAGATGGACATGCCATTAGGAGTTGGACCAACAGATGTAGCCCGGGAGGGGTGAACTGCTTCATCATGCTTGTTGTGTAAATGTTATGTGGTGTTTTATTTCTATGTTATACATTGTTTTTCAGTGTTATTTTTCTCTTATTTCATGCTTCTAATTCACTAAAATCATCTATATTTCATGGTTAAAATTCTCAATCCTTAAGCAAACTATGGAGACAATTATACACATGTTTATTCTCTTTCAGATCATATTGGTATCAGAGCTAGAGTTTATTCTCTGGTGTTGTTTAGTGCAAAGATTTGTTTAACTGTTTGCAATTTTTATATGCTTACTAGGCTCAAGCTCAAGAGAGGAGAAGGCAAATTGGTGGGAGCAGAAGGGTCTCAAGAAGAGTCAAAGAAAAGGAGAGCAAGGTTGCCACAATCTCCACCACCTAGTTCACCTCTTAAGGAAGCAGAAGCTACTATAAGCATGCCTCATGAGGAAGGAGAAATCCATGAATAAGTTGATCCCAAGGAGGAAGAAAGAGTGTTCATGAAATCATTCCTTGACATGACTGAGATGGTTAGAATCCTTTATCAAGAAAGAAATGAGAAACTGGAAGGAGATGGATCCAAACTTCACAAGGAATAACAGGTATCTTCTGGATGTCACAATGCTGAAGATAATTCAAAGAAGGGAAATGGAGGCAATGGAGGGCCATCATCCTCACCCTCATCATCATCATCCTCTACTTCATCTTCAGTACATTAGCCACACAAGTCAAAGAACACTGGTAAAAGTTATTTTTTAAAACTTGATGTTAAGTTTGAATTGCCAATGTTTAATGGTAAAGTCAATGCACAAAAGCATGATAATTGGATTAGGCAATTGGAGGTCTATTTGAGAATCCAAAACATTCAAGATGATGATACCAAAATCCAATTAGCTTCATTGAGAATGGAGGGTGCAGCACTTGTTTGGTGGGAAGCCAAGACTAAGGAGGAGATCAAGAAGCATGGTAAGATTATTCTATCATGAACTGATTTCATTACTGCAATAAAACAACAGTTTTATCCATTAGATCATATGCAGAAAGCCATAATGAACTGGCAAAAATTTAGGCAATTGAAGGGACAGAATGTGCAAGAATACACCCAAGAATTTAGGAGAAGAGCTCTCTTATTAGAGGTAGATTTGGAGAGCCATGATAATTTGCTCAAGTACATAGGAGGCTTACATAGCTATCTAAAACATACCATCCTCATGTTTAACCTCACAAGTATAGATAAGTATGTGTTTAGGCCACACATCTAGAAGTTAGAGGGGAAATTTTTTTTGAAGAGGGTAGAAGGAAACCTTTTAAGGGGAAAAACAAAGAGAAGACCTCAAAAGGTAAAATCAAGAAAAATGCATCTGTCAAGAAAGAGGGAGAAAAAATGGTTTGTAAAAATTGTTCAAAAGAAGTTCATGATGAAAATCATTGTTGGAAATTACATCTTGAAATAAGGCCCAAGAAATATAATAACAGCAAAGGGAAACAGAAAATTGCAAATACAACTCAACATGATTTAGGAGAAGATTCGGGGGATGAATCTAAAATTACAGCCATGGGATTGAAGAACATGAAGGGAAAATAAATTGAAACTAAACCCAGTACTAGTACATCAAACTGTCACATACATGCTCCAAATGAAGAAGAAAGAATTGAACTGTTTCATGTGAGGGTCATATCCAAACATACCAAGATTAACACATTGTTTGACAGTAAGTCACTAGCAAACTTAATCTCTGAAGACTTGGTCAAAAAACTTAATCTTGAGACCATATCACATCCAAAACCATATCCACTTGGTTGGATTTGTAAGGATGCAAATTTACAGGTTTCAAAGAAGTGTATATTGTGGTTTGCAATAACTACACATTTTGTTGACACAATTGAATTAGATGTGATTCCACTTGACATAACAAGTATTGTGTTAGTGATCAGGAGATCATGTCCAATTTTTAAAAAAATTCTCAAAAATGAAAGTGTTCAAAAATGGTTGTCTGAATGACCGGAAAGGTCTCGTCGCTGCGATTCTGGCGCCGTGAACGGTTCTCAAAACCGAGGTCGTATGAAAAAGTTATTGAGGTTTGAAAATGCCCAGTAAACTCCGAAAATGAGTTGACCAAGTTTGACTTTGTTAAATTTGGAAAATTTTTAAAAAGAATATTCTCTAAAATATTCCATATGAGTGTATCAGATATTGACAATTGGCAGATTTTCATTCGAAGTTTGGTTCACTTTGAATTTTCATGGCCTATCACGGGCGTGGCAGGCTCAGAGGCCGCCACGTGGCCCCAGACTATTGAGAAATTGGCATTTTAAAAAATTTTGAGCTTCAGAGGTTCAAACCAACGACCTTGCCTGCCCAAGCCCAAAGGCCCGACTATCTCTACTGGTGGGCGTTACTTAACATGTTACGGGTTCAATGTTTATTTGAAGTTTGAAATTAACTCTGGTGGAAAATTAAAGGGGCTAGCCCCTTAGGGCTAGCCCGACCCTCCAAGTGACTGTGAGGCCAACGTCTGAGTGCTAAGGGTAACGGCGGACATGCAGCGGTTTAATAGGCCATGTGGCCAGCCACTACATCATTTTATATAACCGTTTGGATAACGTTGAATGTTGCGGCTAAGTCAGAATACCGACATGTGACCACGCCCATAACACATTAAATGCTACATGAAACGATTCCACCTGTTTGGTAGAAGCGCGCCAAAATTGGCGGATTTACCCAAAATTAGTTTTTAACTAGCAGTTCCTCCACTTTTAGTGGGGTTTTGGGGGGACATTGGGCATTTTTCTTGGAGAAGCCATAACTCTCTCATTATTGAACCAAATTGAGTGCAAAAATAGTCAATTTCGACTATCTCAGACCTTCTGGACTCAATGGAGTAGGTTTTAGAGCCATCATAGAGCTTCTAAGCAATTTTTTGCTTTAATGAAGTTCAAGGGTCCACTAGGGCCACTAGGAGGCAGAATCAGTTTGAGGCCTAGCCAAGGGAGCTAGAGGCCTTATCTAGAGATCCAATAGTCAAAATTGGATATTTCAGATGTTCTAAATCTGATGAGATGGTTTACAGAGCCTGTAGAGAACTTTGGAAGGCCGAAAAGCTTCAGTAAAGTTCCAGGGGCCATCAGTGCCAGCTTTTTCCAGCAGCAGTGCAGGGCCTAGCCAGAGTAACTAGAGACCATATGCAACGAACCAGTAGTCATTATTGACTATAAATAGAATTATGAATCTAATGGAAAAGGTTTCAGAAAGTGTTGAGGACTTCTAAAGGTTGAAAACCCAATAGAGAAGTTTTCAGTGACCCTAGTGCCAGGGGGTGCCGACAGGTGTTGGAGGCAAAACCAAAGCAGCCGGAGGCCATTTTGATGAATGAATAGTCTATATTGACTAATTCAGAAATTTTGGAACCAATGAAAGTGGTTTCAAAACATTTTGAGAACTTATAGAGCTCGAGAAGCTAATGTGAAGTTTGGGGCAGCTTTGGGCAAACCGTGGAGGATAGCCTAGTTTGGGGATGCAGTGCTCGTTTTGAGAAATTTACCAGCTGATATTTGGTTTCTAACGTGTGCTAGATACAGTAGGAGTAGTTTTAGTGACAGAAACAGAATTATGAGGGATTTTGTGCCATTTAGAAGCTCAAAGTAGCTCAGAGCACCGAAAGAAGGAATAGTGTCAAAGGGAGCCTAAAGCTGGTTGCAGAGTTTGGACAGCCATGAAAGGGATATTAGATGGTATTTTCAGCCATTTGGATCATTTTATTATTCATTGGAGTTAAGTGTGGAACTTGTAAAAAAAACCTTACCATAATCCCAAAGAGCCGAGTCATGATGACAAAGCTCAAAGGAGACGTAGCCCACGAGATTCGGGTGAACTCCTAGATTAATTTTGTTGTTGTGTTTAAATTTTTTATTGCTGCATTATGTTGTTGTTATACATGTTAAATTTCAGAAAGAACAAATGAACTTAAAACACATAAACAGTAAAAAAAATCATACACCACTTTCAAGCATAAATTCTGCAAATTGTCAAGTACAAGCTAGATCATTTAATTGTTAAACTGAGTGGGAGGTTCTTGTAGTACATAAAAAGTTATCCAGACCATTTTCAGATCAGGTTGGTATCAGAGCACTTGGTTGATTGATTGACAAAGCAAGATATCGCTTAAGTTTTTTATTGTATAGCTTGAAAGGTGTTTAAATAGTGTAAAAGATTGACTGTTTCACTGCTTGCAAACTGACGGTTGTTTGAGTTTGCTGGAGGTGAAGGGATAACTACTGATTAGCTAAGTCCTGGAGAGGAAAAAAAGGAAGAAAGGGTTGAAGGCATCTTCCTTACCCCAAAGGACCTCAAGGTCACCCTTGGAACACAAACCCTCTTGACAATTGTTTGTTAAGATGCTCTTGGAGTTTGTTTTTTGTTGGCTGCTTGAATAAGAGTTTGTCATTACATCCATTTGGTTAAAAAGCTTTGTCATTTGTTTTGAAAGCTTTGTGAACTTTGTTGAAGTTACTTTTGTTCATTGACATCATAATGGCAACTTCTACAAGTGAGGTTTCCTCCTTCACAAGATTCTTCGATGAAGATATGAAGCGTGACTTTATTATATTGAAGGACATGGTGCAGATTCTGTTTGAAAATAGAAGAGAAAGCATTGAGCTTCGTGTGAATTGTTTGCCATGAAGCAAGAGAAGGAAGAAATTCTTCAAAGATTGCATGGTATGGAGATGCAGCTCCATCAAGCCCAAGAGGCATTGACCAAGAACATGCGTGAGGAAGAGGTAATCCACTCTAATTTGTCTTCAGTTTCCTCTTTAGAAAGATGTCTTGGCTCTTTCGAAAAGCATGCGAGTTTAGACAATTTTCAAGACAAGAACGATGATGTTAGTCTGCAAATGAAAGTTGGAGCCTCTAGTAGTTCATCTCCTCATGAAGGCAAAATGGATGAACATGCAAAGCAACACAAGAGGTATAAATCTTCCCATGATCAATTTGATTGTGTTTCTGCAAGGCATGATAATTTTGCATGCTTAAATGGAAGAAAGATTTATTGTACATATTTTGGTCGATTTAACCATGATTTTTCGAGATGTTGGATGAGGAAGAAAGCATACAGGAAGCAGATGAGGCAAAGACAACTTTCAAAGAAGGTGCATAAGATTTGCACATATTGCTAGAAGAGGGGACATGTTTCCCATTGTTGGACTTTGCATCCAACTAGTCATCCCAAGCACATGCAGCAAGAGGACAGAAAGACTAGCGAAGGTGGAACCAAGGATTCCATTATTGATGTAAAAACAAAAGTTTCACATGAAGAAGAGTTGCAGTAGAAAAAGTCACCATGGAAGTGGCTTGGTAAGAAGTGGATGGACTTCTTAACACAGTAAGACATACTCCTTTGTACATATGTAAATTTTGGTTGTATGCATGTATTTTATGCTATAATCTCTCATTTGTTTGAGCCACCTTGGATCATTGATCAAGGTAGTGATGTTCAGTTTCTTTCTGCAAATTTCTCACCAGAAATTTCTAAGTGAGTGTAAGAAAGACAATTCTAGACAGGAGGATAAGCACATCCAGGAAGGGAAGTGTCAATTGCTTTCTAGTTGTGGTTCAAAGTCACTAGCCATGCAAGGCAAGTGTTTGGAGGCTGAAGATAAGAGGGTGATGTACTCTCATCTACAATATAGATCATTATATCAGTCTTTTGGGGTCAAAAATATTCCCAGTGGGGAAGTGTGATCAGGAGATCATGTCCAAGTTTTAAAAAAATGCTCAAAAATGAAATTGTTCAAAAATGGTTGCAATCTGAACGATCAGAAAGGTCTCATCGCTGTGATTCTGGCGCTGTGAACGGTTCTCAAAACTGAGGTCGTATGCAAAAGTTATCGAGGTTTGAAAATACCCAGTAAACTCTAAAAATGAGTTGACCAAGTTTGACTTTGTTAAATTTGGAAAAATTAAAAAAAAAGAATATTCTCTGGAATATTCCATATGGGCGTATCAGGTGTTGACACTTGGCAGACTTTCATTCAAAGTTTGGTTCACTTTGAATTTTCGTGGCCTATCACGGGCTGCCACATGGTAGGCCCAGAAGTCGCCACGTGGCCCCGAACTATGGAGAAATTGGCATTTTAAAATTTTTGGAGCTTCAGAGGTTCGAACCGGCAACCTTGCCCGCCCGAGCCCAAAGGCTCAACCGTCTCTACTGGTGGGTGTTACTTAACATGTTATAGGTTCAATGTTTATTTGAAGTTTGAAATTAACTCTGGCGGAAAATTAAAGGGGCTAGCCCCTTAGGGCTAGGCCGACCCTCCAAGTGACCATGAGGCTAGCGTCCGAGTGCTAAGGGTAACGGTGGACAGTCGGCGGTTTAATAGGCCATTTGGCCAGCCACTACAGCGTTTTATATAACCGTTTGGATAACGTTGAATGTTGCAGCTAAGTCGGAGTACCGACATGTGACCGCGCCCATAACACATTAAATGCTACATGAAACGGTTTCGCCAGCTTGGTAGGAGCGCGCCAAAATTGGTGGATTTACCCAAAATTAGTTTTTAACTAGCAGTTCCTCCACTTTTAGTGGGGTTTTGGGGGGACATTGGGCATTTTTCTTGGAGAAGCCATAACTCTCTCATTATTGAACCAAATTTAGTGCAAAAATAGTCAATTTAGATTGTCTCAGACCTTCTGGACTCAGTGGAGTAGGTCTCAGAGCCATCAGAGAGCTTATAAGCAAGTTTTTGCTTCAATGAAGTTCAAGGGGCCACTAGGGCCACTAGGAGGCAGAATCAGTTTGAGGCCTAGCCAGGGGAGCTAGAGGCCTTATCTAGAGATCCAATAGTCAAAATTGGATATTTCAGATGTTCTGAATCTAATGAGATGGTTTTAAGAGCCTGTAGAGAACTTTAGAAGGTCGAAAAGCTTCAGTAAAGTTCCAAGGGCCATCAGTGCCAGCTTTTTCCAGCAGCAGTGCAGGGCCTAGCCAGAGCAGCTAGAGACCATATGCAGCGAACCAGTAGTCATTCTTGACTGTAAACAGAATTATAAATCTAATGGTAAAGGTTTCAAAAAGTGTTGAGGACTTCTAGAGGTCGAAAACCCAGCAGAGAAGTTTTCAATGACCCTAGTGCCAGGGGGTGCCGACAGGTGTTGGAGGCGAAACTGGAGCAGTCGGAGGCCATTTTTGATGAATGAATAGTCTATATTGACTAATTCAGACATTTTGGAACCAATGAAAGTGGTTTTAGAACATTTTGAGAACTTCTAGAGCTCGAGAAGCTAATGTGAATTTTGGGGTAGCCCTGGGCAAACCGTGGAGGATAGCCTAGTTTGGAGATGCAGTGCTCATTTTGAGCAATTTACCAGTCAATATTTGGTGTATGATGTGTGCTAGATACAACAGGAGTGGTTTCAGTGACAAAAATAGAATTCTGAGGGAGTTCGTGCCATTTAGAAGCTCAGAGTAGCTCAGAGCACCGACAGAAGGAATAGTGTCAAAGGGAGCATAAAGCTGGTTGCAGAGTTTGGACAGCCATGATAAGAATATTATATGGTATTTTCAGCCCTTTGGATCATTTTAGTATTCATTGGAGTTAAGTGTGGAACTTGTAAAAAAAACCTTACCATAATCCCAAAGATCCGAGTCATGATGACAAATCTCAAAGGAGACGTAGCCCACGAGATTCGGGTGAACTCCTAGATTAATTTTGTTGTTGTGTTTAAATGTTTTATTGCTGCATTATGTTGATGTATACATGTTAAATTTCAACAAGAAAAAATGAACTTAAAACACATAAACGGTAAAAAAAATCATACACCACTTTCAAGCATAAATTCCACAAATTGTCAAGTACAAGCTAGATCATTTAATTGTTAAACTGAGTGGGAGGTTCTTGTAATACATAACAAATTATCCATACCATTTTCAGATCATTTGGGGAGTCCTTAATTGTATGACAGGAAAGTGATCTTCCATCGCCATGAAAACGAATACCATTTATTCAAAGATGGCAAGGAGTACATTGTTAGAGCACATCGCAAGAAGACAAACATTGCTATGGTAAATGTTGGACAGGTAAAGAGGCTGGTGAATTCAAGTAAGAATTTTGTTCTTCTAATGATTAAGCCTAAAGTTGATGTTAATCATGAATCATTTGAGGGATGTGACCTAAGTTGAAATCAGATTTATATGATGTAGTGGATGCACATCATGAGATGTTTCAGGAGCCAACATGATTGCCTCCAAAAAGAGATATTCAGTTGCAGCAAGATTGTCTTCTTCCAAACATCGACATGTATCGCATGTCGATAATGGAGAATGTTGAAATAAAGAGGAAAATCAAGGAGATGTTAGACAAAGGAATCATAAGGCCAAGCACTTCGCCATGCGGTTCACCCATAGTCTTGATTTCAAAGAAAGATGGGACTTGGCGCATGTGTGTAGACTTCAGAGCTTTGAACAAGATAACAGTAAAGAATCGATACCCACTCCCAAGGATAGATGATTTGCTTGATCAGCTAAAGAAACAAAGTTTTTCGCTAAGTTAGATTTACGAAGTGGATATCATCAAGTAAGAATTGTAGAAAATGACATATGGAAAACTGCATTCAAAACCAAACAAGGACTCTTTGAGTGGTTAGTAATGCCATTTGGTTTGTGTAATGCACTAGCAACTTTCATGCGTGCTATGGATAGTGTTTTGCGTCCATTCCTTGATGAATTTGTAATTGTGTACTTAGATGACATATTGATTTTCAGCAAAACAAGAGAAGAACATATCTTGCATGTGAATAAAGTGCTTGATGTTTTGAAGAAAGAGAAATTGTTTCTTAAGATGTCAAAGTGTGAGTTTGGAAAGACTTCTTTGGTTTATTTGGAACACATTGTAGGAGGGGGAGAGTTGAGAATTGATCTTTATAAAGTGGAAGCCATTGTGAATTGGCCCACACCTAGAACAGTGACTGAGGTAAGAAGTTTCTTAGGTGCAGCTCATTATTGGAGAAAGTTTATTGCTAACTTTTCTGCTATCGCAGTTCCTATGCATGTAGTGACAAGTGTGAAGAAATGCTTCCAATGGGGAGGAAAACAACAGCAAGCTTTCGAAGCTTTAAAAGGAAAGATTAGTTTAGCTCCAGTCCTTGCATTACCGTATTTGATACAGTCGTTCGAAATACAAACTGATGGTAGTGATTATGCCATGGGCACAATTCTTTTGCACCATGGTACGCCTGTCACATTTCATTCTAAAACATTCAATGGTGTTGTAACTAATTATCCTACATATGACAAAGAACTGTATGTGTTGGTACAAAGCGTCAAGAAGTGGAAACACTACTTGATGGGTAAAGAGACGATTGTGCATACCGATCACCAACTATTACAGTACTTGCAGTCGCAAACAAAATTGCAGCAATCACGACATTTTAGTTGGATGGGATTTCTTCAACAGTTTCACTTGGTTATAATGTACAAGAAAGGTATTTTCAATAAAGTTGTTGATATGCTTTCAAAATCGATTATTAGTGCATCTAATTAATTCAAAAATTATTCTATTGTACATGAGAGTTACATAGAACAATATGCACATGATGTTGATTTTCAAGATGTGTATGCCAGTTTGAGTGAAGGGAATCAAGTTGAAGAAAATGATTATCACATGCATAACAATTTGTTGTTTCATTTGGGCAAGTTGTGTATACCACAATGAGAGAGGCTAAGTGTCATGAGAGAAGCTCATTCATCTCTTATTGTTGGACATTTTGGTGTAAGCAAACCAGTGGCGCATCTACAGAGGTATTGTTATTGGCCTCGCATGGTAGATAGTGTGTCGCGTTTTATAAGCAGTTGTTCTATGTGTGCAACAAGCAAGCCTAGTAATAGGAAATTTGGGTTGTACACGCCACTACCGGTACCATCAAGGCCATGGGAGAGTGTCTCCATGGACTTTGTTGGAGGTCTACCTATGTTAAGAAAGCAACATGATTATCTTTATGTAGTTGTGGATAGATTCAGTGAAATGTTTATACTTATGCCATGTTAGAAAACTATTACTGTTGAACAAACTGCTGAACTTTATTTTCAACATGTATGGATTCATTATGGATTGTCTACTTCTATTGTTATTGACAGGGATTCCAGGTTCATTGGGAAGTTTTGGTCCAATCTATGGAGTAAGATGGACACAAAGTTGAAAAAGAGTACTTCTTTTCATCCGCAAACTGATGGACAAACCGAGGTGGTGAACAGAACCGTTGTGCATCTATTGAGAGAATATTGCAGCAAACATCCTAAGTTGTGGGATGAGCAACTGCATTACATTCAGCACGCTTACAACCACGCAAAGCACTCTTCTACAAATACATCACCTTTTGAAGTATGCTTTGGGTATTTTCCAAAATTGCCATTAGACTTAATCTTTGAGAAGGATGTTGGAATAGATGGCCATAGTGATATGGACAAGGCTCGAAAGTTCATTGAGCAAATTCAGATTATACATCAACAAGTTCAAGAACAACTTGAGAAAAGTCAAATAAAATATAAGGAGAGGCATGACAAACATAGAGTTGATCACAAGTTTCAAGAGGGAGATGAGGTATGGTTGCACATAAGCAAAGAAAGGATGCAAGGGGAAGGTAAAAAGGTCAAACCCATTTGTTATGGTCTATTCAAGATCATAAAGCAAGTTGGTAACGATGCATTTCAACTTGACTTGCCTTCATATATGCAAATGTATTCAGTTGTTAATTTTGAAAACTTACATTTGTATGAGCCACCTTTGATCGATGATCAAGGAAGTGATGTTCAGTTGCCTTCTATTGAATATTTCTCACCAGAATTTCTAGATGAGCTCAAGGAAGATATAATTCTTGACAGGAGGACAAGAGCATCCAAGAGGGGAATTGTTGACTACCTTCAAGTTGGGCTCAAAGGCACTAAACCAAGCAAGGAAAAGTGGATGGAGGTTGGAAAGGTGAGGGAGATGTACCCTCATCTATTGAACAAGTAATTAAGTCTTTTGGGGTTCAAAAGCTTCCCAATGGGGAGGAGTGATCAGGAGTTCATAAATTTTGCTCAAAATTGAAATTCACTAGATTGGGTTGAAACCAGAATGGTTGCGTAAATCTCGTCTTCCTGATTCCGGCGCTACAAACGGTTTGAAAAATCGATGTCGTATGAGGGAGATATTGCGTTATGATTGAATTCTCGAACAGCTAAATTTTGCGACAGGGTTGACTGGGATGCCCAGTCAGCATAGAAGATGCACAGTCAGCAAAAAAGAATATTCCGAAGAATTTTCCTTTTCTCCGGGCCAACCAGTGGATGACAAGTGATGCTATATGGTTCGTTGATGGGTTGTACATTATATATTAAGAGCCAATGGGAGGGTGAGACGTGGCCAGCCCTGAGGCCGCCACGTGTCCCCAGGAAGGTGTATTAAATTTGTTTGGAGGTCTGCAGGGCTCGACCCCGTGACCTCCGATAGAGCAATCACCGACCACAACTGCCTGCGCTACGCTGTGATTCTTAACCTTATAGCTCTCCGTATATATTTAAAGTTTTATAAATTAGATATTGGGGGTTGGGACCGCCGGCGGTCCATGGTATATGGTCACATGTCATTGAAGAAAACCACAACACAAATGTTCAACCGACGGTTAATACTCCGCAAACTCTGCAATTGTTTCATACTTATGCCTTGTCACATGCAAATTCTCCACACGGTTTAAAGTCCGACTGTTAAGCATTAACACCACTCCAACCGACAGTTCCCCCTAACCACTGGGGTTACCACCTTCAGTTCCGCTGACATTTATGGAGACCATGGGTTCCAGGGGTTGGCATGTGGCCACCCCCTACCCATAACATTTAATTCTAATGGTTAGCTGGCAGAGTTATAGCACGCCCTTAAATTTAGCAGATTTGCATTAAAATAACTCCAGTTAAGTGGATTTCTCCACAATTAGTGGAGCTTTTCTAGGTGTTATTGGGAAAATGAGTTGGAGGCTTAATTTTCGTCCATTCAGAGTGAATGAAGAGCCAATCTAGACTAATTGAAGCATTATGGAGCCATTGATGCAGAAAAAATAGCCATTAAAGACCTGTAACTACATGTAGTTGCAAAATTTTGAGCATAATGAAAGATGGACATGCCATTGGGAGTTGGACCAGTAGATGTAGCCCAGGAGGGGTGAAATGCTTCATCATGCCTGCTGTGTAAATGTTATGTGGTGTTTTTTTTCTCCGTTATACACTGTTGTTCAGTGTTATTTGCTTTTATTTCATGCTTCTAATTCACTAAAATCATCTATATTTCATGGTTAAAATTCTCAATCCTTAAGCAAACTATGGAGACAATTATGCATATGTTTATAAACTGAAAAGACACTTAGCACAGCAATACTAATACATTCCTTTCCAATTAGTGGGAAAGACTTGGTCAATGGATTTTTGGAGCTCTCCCATTCTTCTCTCTCATACTCTTGGATACGTAGAGTTTTCTTGGAGCACTCTTGGAGAGTATGGATACTTTGTGATTTGGAGCAAGAAAGCAAAGGAAGAGCAAGAAAGCACAAGCGGACATCGGGATCAGCAACTACAACATTATTTGATTGTAAGTACCGAGTTGCATGTATGTTTTCCTCACTAGTTTTGGCATACATGGTGTGTGCATGTGGATTTTCCTATCCTTGTCATTTCCTAGATAGCCATGGTGTTGTGGGATTATTTCCATTGATTGTTTTCTAGTTGGTTCTCATGATTCCTTTAGTTGTGGGTTGAGTTATTAGTTCCTGGAAGCCTTGGTTGGAAAAACACTCTGGAAGTCCGGCGGGCAACTGTGAATTGAGTTACTAGTCTTAAAAGCCTTGGTTGGATAAACGCTCTGGAAGCCCTGTAATAGCTAGAGTTGAGTTACTAGTCTTGGAAGCCCTAGTTGGAACAAACACTCTGGAGCCCTTGAACAGCTTGGATAGAGACCAATCCGTTATGGTTATGATATCTGACCGTGAGGTGGAGTCATTGGTTGAGGGTTGAGGTGGTTTAGCCTCTGGAAGCCCTAGATTGATTGTGATTGATGTGTTTGATGAGATCCCACATTCATGCTTGGAATATGGCACGGGGGTGATTGACTGAAGTGAGACTTGGTTCAACCGATCTATGGTCGCGTGGAACTTGGAAGTCCGATCTCCGGTTGGTTTTTACATGCATTAATGAAGATCATATTCCTTTGATATTTGGTATCCAAATGTACTGGTTTATGTATGGATTTTATTGATGTCGTATCCATTGTATTTCTATTGTTATTATGCTGGTTATAAGCATATATTTGATCAGTGATGATATATGTCTTTATCCATGTTTTTACTTGTAAATGAATACATAATGTATCTATTATGGTCAAATAGACTGTATTGTAGCTGCGGATGTAGGGGAGCAATGCTTCTTAGTGATTCTCAGATAAGTAATAAACCCCCATGTTTAAACCTGTTGTTTATACATGTAAATGCAATATTTGTGACATGTTTGACGAAATGTTTGTCATGGCTAGGAGGGGTCCGGATGAGTTCCCGATAATTTGATTGCTTCCGTACCTTGGTTTTAATGTTATTTATCGTCTCCTAGAATTTCATGAAGTTGTGGGTAGTGAGCTGAGCTTTGGGGCTAAAAAGGTGGCACAAATCCCAAAGTGCAAGCACAGAATTGACCAAACTAGGTTTTGGCCGCTACCTTGCCTTGGCATGCCCACGACTATAGGCTTATAGCCGCTACCTTGCCTTGCCCATGGCTAAGGCTCAAATGGGTTGAAAAGTCAATCTCCCTCAGGGTTTAAGGGTATGGATGGTTGGGTTACCTCCTAAGGTTGTTTTTTATATTGTTTAAGGTGTGTTTGTCTTGTTTTCATCGATTCCACTTCATTAAGGTCATCTAGGAGGTTAAATCTCATATTAGTAGTCTCTCGTCGCATGTTTACACCGGTTGGTCGATTACTTGGGTATATGTGGGAAGAAGGTGTTACAAACACAAGATCTCTGAAACCCGAAAAAGGTTTCACGAGATAAACTTGAGAAACATCTTAATTAAATTAATTTGTCATAATTAAAATATTTCCTAAATCTAACTTAGGAAAAGTGGTAAAGTAAAATCAATTAATTAAAGATGTTCAAGATTGCTCTAGAGACTTCTATTGATGAAGTCTATTTGGTCTTAGCCATTGATGGACATTTAATCATCGTCATTTAAGACTCAACGAGCAATTATAAGAGCAACTCGAAGAGATGGAGAGAGACATAATGAGCATCAATTATCTTGGCAAATTGAGCTACTCATTTTGTAGATTTAGTGAGGGCGTAGTTCAAGCTAGAGGGAGAGCATCGAAGAGAGGGAGCAATAGATAATTTGGGAGAAAATTTTCAAAGAGATTCCTAGTGATTTTCTAGTGTCGGAGTGGCAGGAAAAAGGAGGCCAAAATTCATTTGCAAGGAGGTAGTACAAGCAGTGCAAATTGCCAGAAACCCTAGTGCGAGTTGTGTAAGAGCCACAGATCAGCACCTAGAGGCCAGATCTATTTCCGGAAGGCAGAGCGAGTGGTTTCCGGTGACAAAGGGAAGCGGGACAACTCACTTTGAGCCAATTTCGAAGCAGTGTGAGTTATCCGGAGCCAGTAGTGTGAGTTCTAGGTTGCAGTGCAAGTAGCCAATGTGGAGTTCGAGCAGGCCAGAAGAGGTCGAGTTGATTAGCAAAGGAGGTCCTTGATCTCCAGATTATTTGGCCAGTATATTTGCCAAATGATAGCCAAAGGGGCATCCAATTGTAATGATTTCCAAATTGCTACATAATAAAATAAACCCTCATCTATTGCACCAATTTTCTCTTTGAGGTTTTTCCAGGGACGTTTAGTCCAAAGACATGGGTGTTTATTTTATACATGTGCATCTATTTCTCAGTTCATGATTTTATAATTCCACAATGTTTTTATTGTGAAGAATGCATCAGTCAATTACTTATTATTTGTCATAAACAGATCAATTACTAACGGTTAAAAGATTAAACTCCAATTAATGCATTTAAGGAAATTTCACATTATATTTTTATGAGATTATTTTCATCATGATAAAGCATATAAAGGCTAAGGCTCTATATCTTGGATATTAACTTAATATGTAACCTCTTAGAATTATTCGATCATTATCTGCTTGATTAAAGGCCAAAGCATAAGCAATGCATGTATCTAGTAAAATAATTATCATGACCTTTTTCCAACCGACATTAACTATCTCATGAATGAGGACACCATGCTTTCAAATGCCATGAACAATCAACATAAAACGATTTGCATTATGTGTAGTTGAAAAATTCATTAATGAAATGCATCAATAGCAATAGTGGATCATCAAATTTTTGCAATGATGTGCCATATGGTGATAACTGACAAACTTTTCCTAGAGGACTCCACTTACATGTGCGTTGGGTTTGCACTTTTATGACAAAAATGGCTTTGGCATGAATTTTCTCGGCCTTCTTATGGCAAGACAGTGACACAAATAAAGAACTTGACAGAAATGAATTAGCAGATGGATTGGTTGAAGCAACACTGAAGATCGAAGCAGCTCCCATTGATTTCAAAGGGCATCCGTTGGAATTTTCCTTTGACATAAATCTGAAGATCACAACGTACCTCAATCTTACACATTAACTGTGTCCGGTTCTCATGCATCCTGTAGCATTGTTGACAAGTGGCTCATCATGCAAAGACCTAAATTTCACTATTCTGTTGCAGAACTAAGGTTGTTTTCACCTCTGCCTTGATTCTACTGTTGTCTTGAAGGATGTATGGTCCAGAATTGAAAGTGAGTTTATATATGTCTACATAAATAAACTAAAGCCGACCTTATTGAGGATTGTGGTAACATATCTCAGTTTTACTTAGGGTCTATTACACTCGTTCTGAAAAGAGATCCAAGCTTTACATCTAGATCACAGACTACGTTTTCCGAGGAAGCAATTTCACTGTTCTTGCAACAGAGGGACTCATTTTGCAGCAGTTAGAACCCAACTTGGCAGAGATTGGTAGTAGTTTGCGACCTTATTTATGAAACCCTGGTTAAGGCAAACCCTTGAAGCTGAATTCTGAAAGCACTTTATTACCAATGGCACTATGTATTGAACTCTTGTGTTGAAGGTTTTCTCTTGACTGATCTGTAGCAAGGCCTAAACCTTACATGAAGTTTTATCCTAAGCACATCACATCACCTTAAGCAAACATTTCATTGTTTAAATGGAGTTCCCTGCAGAAAGGCTTACGATAGCACCAGACACTATTTAGCAAGCAAAAATTGTGTTTCTCTTTCTAGCTGTTAGCCATAAGCATGACTAATAGAGAAGTGAAACTAGTGCAGAAATACAATGCTAATTTAACCTACATCAGAGATTTAGTGAAAATTAGCACCTCTGCAGAGACTTGGCATGCTCAACCTACTCATAAGCTTAGAAGCTAAAAAGGATAAGCTTTTGAGGAGGTAGAAGTCTCCTTTTGTTGATACAGCAGCCATGTATAACCACCAACCATCGTTTCAGCTTTTGCAAAAAACTGAATCACTCCATATATCTGTAGACATAGTACTTCACTCCCAAATATCCTGTCCACCAAAATTTACTCTAGTCTGTCATAGATGGCAAATGACTGCATTCAATTAAGCAACAAATGAGAATGTGTCAACCTTATAGTATTCAAAACTGGCCAGTTCAAACCTTAAACTGGTCAAACTAGCCAGTTCACTAGCCCAAGCCATTGAACCGGTTGAAAAACAGAGTTAGCTTAGTGGCCCCACCAGTTTTCTGGTCTGAATGGCCATAAACTTGCCAGTTTATGATGGAACTGGCTGGTTTTCCCATAAACTGGCTGGTTTATTGCCAGGCCAAATGCAGACACCACAAAATGCAGTTTTGGAGTGGTTTTGAGGGAAACTTGGGTTGTTTCCCTCCAAAAACAACCCCTCCAAAGAAAGCATGCTTTCTCTCATATTTGCCTCCCACATCTCAACCCTAGCAACGTTGACAATCAATGGTAATGTTAAATTCATTTGCATCATTTTACTTAAATTTTTTACATTGCCATGAAATGACTCAGGGTGTTTGAGTGGTTCAACCTAATTAGATTTTATATGGAGAAACTAGAATTTTATATTTCACTCAAAATTTTGCAGACTTAATGGGTTTCAGGGTTTGGGGATATATTCACCTTTGTATGGCATATGGATGAGCAAACTTTGCATATTTTGTCTCTATTGGTTTGGAATCATAATTTTAAATCTTAAAAATAGTTATTTTTCTCATTATAAATTACTTATTTCATGTATTTTTTTAAAGACTGCTTCATTGAGATCTGACCAACCTGGTTTAACCAGTTATGGATTGAAACCTATTTTCACAGGTGGACGGGTCTGGTCACCAGTTCTGGTTTTGAATACTATGGTGAGCCTAATGTCCATAATAACCCACTGCTACTTTAGAGGAAAAAACATATATTCTGTCATTTTCAGGTAATAATATATTGGAGTTCGGTCCCACAATGAAAACACGGAGCTCCTTTGTTATCTTTTAGTCGTTTTTGTTGGTCTACAAACTTAATAGTCATCTTCAGAACACTTAGCTCCCTCAATTATCTTTTGCGTTGCTTCCCTCAAACAAGGTATGTTCCACTAAATTCTTATTGACAACTAAACCAAAATATCTTTTGTTGTTTCAAATTCCAATTGAATTTGTTGACAAATTTTACTGGTATTGTAATTCTGTAGACAAGTCATAACAGTGACTGGTTTTATTATTTTGCTTTCCCTAAATTCATTATTTTGTCTCCGTCATACCAATGCAAATTAGCTCTAATAAGGGCGGTGCACAGGTACTAGAACTTTACCTGAGTATTTGCTCTGGTTATGGGCTAATGTGTATGACTACCATAACCCATTATCAAAGAAGCAAGAATATATGTTCGGAGTTCATATTTCTATTCTTCATCAAAATATCATCTCCGTAGGCTGCTCCACACAGACTGCGTTACTTGCATACTCGTCCACATTATTCTTATGAGAAATGTCATGGAATGCAGCAAAAACATTACATGCAGGCATCGTAAATTAGTTTCTATCATGACGACGCCTTGAAGGAATACCATCACAAAGCGAAAGGCACTGAAAGAACACATACAATCAACTTTCTTTGCAGAGGGGTCCCTTCTCCCACAAACAAGGGGGTTCTCAGATGCCAAATTAGTGTCTACATTAGACATTACCTTGATATAAATATTACTACAAAATTCTTTGAATCATGCTCAAAACCTTTGATCCAGTGTACATTTCAACATATATATTACCTAAAACAACAAAGTCTGCTGGTCATTTTAAGGCTTCTGATCCAATGCACATTTTCCTTGTGTATGAATACCCTAAAGACAATCAGTTTAACACGCAATGAAAGGTAAAAAACATGAGCATCAAAAGGTAGAAGATGACCTAAAAATTCATCCTTCTGTGTGAATTACAGTATTATCTACCAATTCATCTTCTATTGCTGAGAACCTTTGGTCCTGTGATTCAAGGTATAAAATTTAAATTACCAAACAAAATTCAGTACAGCATGAGGAAAACCAAAACAATTATAAAAAAATGTCAACATGCAACAGATAACTCAGAAGATGAAGCTAAACATATTCATCAATATTTAATTGAAAACCTGGCATGAATATATGGATGAAGCTAACAAAGAGCTGCCAGACATTGAATCAGGTATAGGAAAAAAATGCACGAAATGGCTAAAGACAACATGGTATTATTTTGGATTTTTGGATGAGTGTAGTGATAGGCTACAGCATATATGGACTGTTTCTGCACTATGTCTTATGTTTTTTGGACATACAGTTTTTACTTGATGCTTAAATGCATCTACAAATGTAACCTTTTATTTCCTCGATAGAAAGTTCAATTTTTTCCTTGTAAAAAAAACATGTTCAACACTAAAAAAATGAATACCATGCCTGACCACATTAACTTAAAGTTCAAACCAATCCATTACTCCCTCATTTTTCAATAAGTTGCTGCAGGTACCAAAATCTCCAATCCATTACTCCCTCATTTTTCAATAAGTTGCTGCAGGTACCAAAATCTCCCTGAAAATATGAGGAGGCCAGAGAAGAGATGAGATGAGATAACTTCCCACTTACTAACAAGTCTTCCCCATACAATTTTACAGAAAAAAGAAGCAAGTTTGAAAAAAATTCATAATTCTAGAATCTAGGTTGTAAATACTAAATAACTGCAGGCTGGTTACTGGGACTACCGCCTGGTAGTAATAGACGATCAGATCTTCACACATAGATGATAGACCAGGCAGAGCAATAAGAGCTCTCTACTTCCAGGCGTTGTAGGGAATCAGTTCTTCTTCAGATGACAGCAAATTGGAATCAGAAATCAGGGACAAGAAATTCCAGGTGCCAGGATCTAAACATAGTTGAAAACATGAGTGAAAATGAGGGAAATTAATTTTGTATGCCTTTGAAACAAACAAATTTCTGCATAATTTTTCACTGAAAATCAAATTTGGTTTAATTCAGTCTGGTCAATTCGGTGACCATACCAAATCCAAATTGACCAAACTATTGGTCAAACCAAACCAAATCTCTTAATTTTTGAATTCTTTGGCCCAATCTTGCATGTTATGAGAACTGGACCAGTCATCAAACCTAAAAACCCCAATAATGTGAACTGAACGGAACTGGACCAAATTCTGGTCAACCACAAATACATAAAATATTCAAATTTTGTAAAATTACATATATATTCATGTACATCCATATGAATCCAAACCATTATATACAAATATCCAAAGTTTCTAGTGTATTTAGCAAGGGTGCATAAAACCAAAATAACACCAAGTACAATCCGTCTTTAAACCAAACATACAGCAACAAAGAAGCCCTAAATTCCCCCACGGCAGGTGCAAGTACAAGCCAGATGTCATGCTAATGATTAACATGAATGGTGATACTCGCCACCTGCCTTGTTGCATGCACATCTCAATGTATAGGTACAACATGATTCCTCACAAGAGCATAGTCGTGAAGATGGTGGTCGAAGACAAGGTTGAGGTGCTCGTGGCCAAGATGCTCGTGGTCGAGGTGCCCCTGGTCAGGGTGTTCATGGTTGAGATGCTCGTGGTCGGGGTGCTCATGGTCGAATATAAGATCAAGGACGAGATGCTCGTTGCCAATGATATGGTCAAGGTCCTCGTGGTGTTAGAAAATCAAAACACAAAGATCAATGACACCAGATTTAGGCACTCAACCAGGGAAAACCCCCTCTATAGGGGAAAACCCAATCAAACTCTTCCACTAGCAAATTCATATCAATCTTGAAACAATCCAAGACCTTAGCCTTGACCAAAATACCTTCCTCCTCCACCAAGTCAGCCTTCCAAGATGATTATGCAAACTTCAGTAGTCTCTTCTTGTTTTCTAGCTTCATCCCAGCATTAGTCCAGAATTCAGCCCCCAGCTTCCAGAATTTTGGCTCTACTGCAAATCTGAAATTTCAGCCTCCTCAACAACTTCAAAATTTCGCATTTGTGAGTCAAAGAGAGAGAAAAACAACTTCTTGCTTAACAAATGTCTCCTTCTTCGCTAGGGTTTTCTCCTTCTTTTAGGGAATTCCGCTCTTATTTTTTTCCTTTAGCTACTTCAAATCGAACTTCTTGGTTGGTGCTCCAAATGAGGTCAAATAGCTGCCATTATATAGTGAATTCTTGAGGTCGAATTCCCTTGATGAGGCCGACTTATCCTTCTTTGAGGCCTGATTTGGTGGAGGCCTAAATGACGTAATTTACATCAAAATAAATTTCTTTCTTGATTGATAAAGCCCAAGAAGGATATTTTACATGATGACAAGGACAAGGACTCCTGACACAAACCCTAGAAGCCTACAATGGAGGCTTTGACCTATTAATCATTGACCCAAGTATGAAACCCATGCTTTAAATAGTCAATTTATTTTACAATAAAAGTTCTTTTTGTTTCTTTTGATGAATATATTACATCATGACCATAGTATTCAAAATCGGCTGAGTTGAACAGGTAACCAGTCAAACCGACTGGTCAGATGCCCATCCAAGTCAAACTAGCCTGAAAAATCGGGTTCAAGGAGGGCTTTCGTAAGAAAATCCAGTCTGACTGGTGCTAACCGACCGGTTAATGATGGAACTGGCCGGTTTATGGATAAACCAGTCGGTTTCGTCCTTAACCAGCCGGTTAGCTGCCAAGCCACAAAAGGGACCCACGCACGGTATTTTAGACTATTTAGGGTCATTTTGGAGGGAAGAGGAGGGTTGTTTCCCTCCAAAAACACCCTCCCCAATCCTTTATAAGCAAGGGCAGCCTCTCATTTGTCTCACACATCTCATTTGGACCTTTACTGAGTTTGATTGAGAGCTTGGAGAGTCTTGAGTTTTTGCTGGAGCAGTGATCTTGGAGTCTTGGAGTTGGAGTTGGAGCTATTTTGGAGATAGTTTGGTGTTGTCAGTAAAGTCGACATCTTCAAGAGGAGGCTAAGGAAGCTAGTTTGCATTTCCAAGTAAGACTTTTCACTTGAAAAATCCCTCATTTCACTGTTGTCCATGTATTAATTTTTTTTATGTGTTCAGCTATGCTATTGCTATCAAATCTCTAGTCCTATGCTATCAAATTTTGTAGGTTACAATGTGCATTTTTTTTCCTAAATTTAGCCTTGGTTTTCAATTTATCTTAGCTGCATTTCTTTTTAAATGGCAGATTTCTTTGCAAATTTTAATTATTTCAAGTCAAGATGACTACAAAAGTCAAGGACAGTGCATGGGCCCATTGTGATGTGGTTGATGGAAAAATGATATGCAAATTTTGTGAAAAATATATTGGAGGTGGGGGTATTCTCAGATTCAAACAACACTTGGTTGGGATATGAGACCAAGTAAAGCCATGGGATGCACCAAATGAAGTGTTAGGTCCTGTTAAGGCAGAATACCTTTCCAAGTTTGAAAAGTTTGAGGGAATTAATAAAAGCCATGAAAGAGAGTGGGTATGATGATTATGAGATTCAAGACTCCACTTCTATCCCTTCCACCAATGACCCCTTTCACTATGTTCCTCCTCTTGGCCAAAAATCAAAAGCAACAAAGAGACAAAACATCCAGAGTTATTTCTCATCCATTGCTAATCCCTTAGCCACTTCCTCCCAGCCAAGTCGTCAACCCACTTTGGATCAACATTGGAAAAAACAATGCAAATAAACTTCTTATTAGTGCATTGCTAGATGGTGGTATGATGCAAATATCTCATTTAATGTTGCTCGCTCACCTTATTACCAAGCTATGTGGGTCTCTGTTATAGCTGCAGGAAAGGGCTTCAAAGGCCCTAGTGTGCATGACTTGAAGGGAGCTCTTTTGCAAAAAGAGATTTCTTCCATTGATGAGTATTTGGTCGAGTATAGAGAGTTAAAGAACCACACTATAATTAATTTCCTTGTTTCTTGCCCTCAAGGAACAATGTTTTTGAAATCAGTTGATGCATCTGATAAGGTGAAGGATGCTGATGAGATTATTCAAGAAGTGGGGGAGCAGAATGTTGTGCAGGTCATCACAAATAATGTCTCAAACTATGTTCTTGTAGAAAGATGCTAGAGTCCAAATATAGGACTATATTTTGGACTCCATGTGCTACACATTGCATAGACCCTCATGCTTGAGGACATAGGCAAAGTGGAATGGGTAAAAAACATTGTAGAGCATGCCAAGTGCATTATAAAATACATTTACAACCTCTCATGGGTATTGAGCCTAATGAGGAAAAACACTGGGGCAAAGAGCTTGTTAGGCCTGCAATTACGAGATTTGCAACTCACTTCCTCACGTTGCAATGTCTCAATTCTCAACAAAAAAACCTGCAGAAAATGTTTTCTTCTGATGATTGTACTGAATCTCAATGGGCTCGTAAACAAGATGGCAAAGACAACAAAAAGAAAGTCTTTGACAATTATTTTTGGAAAGGCTCTGCAGAGCTTGTAAAAATTATTGAGCCCCTTGTTAAGGTGCTAAGGATAGTGGATGGGGAGAAATTGGCAGTGGGATACATTTATGAGGCTATGGATCAGGAAAAGGAGCAGATACGGGCAGTTTACAAGCACAGGTTAGCTAAATATGGTCATATATACGAGATCGTTGATAACAGATGGAACAATCAACCCCATCGTCCTATACATGCAGCCGAGTATTTTTTGAACCCAAAGTATCATTATAAAGCTCGGCTAGGAGCTCGGCTAGGAGATCTACAGGATGGGGAGGTCAAAGCTGGATTGATTGATGCTTGGAGCGCATGGTCTCTATCCATGCAGACCAGTTGGAAATACAGAAACAACTTACTCCTTTCAGTATGGTAGCTGGTACCTTTGGAAAAAACTTGGCAAAAATGGCAAGAGATGTGGATCAACCAAGTAAGCAATTCCAAGTTGTTTTTCTTTCAAGTTAAATTATTTGTAAATAAGTAATGAAATGAACTATGTTACTAATTAATGAATTTTTCTTTGCATCGGTGGGAGTCATTTGGCAGCCAATGTCCTCAATTACAAAAGTTTGCAATGTCTTCAGCCAAACTTGCAATGCTTCGGGTTGTGGGCGCAATTCGTCTGTTTTTGAGTGCATACACACAAAGAAGACAAACCGTTTGGAACAGAAACAATTAAATGATCTTGTGTTCGTGCAATACAACCTTCGCTTGAGGCGGAAACATCTACTTGTCCTACTGGTCTAGTTTCCCCATAGGCAGACCAATAGAGCAAAAAACACTCCTTTACTTTTGACTGATGAGATGTCAAGCTTTAAACAAAATACAAAGAAGACCTACATGGCCTCTAGACTCTACAGTCCAAAAAATATCATGCTACAACAAATAATTGCATATCATCAAAAGGCTGCCTATATTGGGATCATCATCATCAATATCACCCTCCAAGCATTAAAATAAGATAGATAAAGCTTAACATGACAAATCAATGTTTTTGCTTAAGTGAAGGGTACATTTTTACTCTGGGCATGACAGAGGCATTTCATAATCAATGCCACCAACATGGAGGTACATATAGAGGGCTTCATGTTGTTGATAGAATGTCAATTCCATACCCTCATACGTAACACAATCCAATGGAAACATTGCAATCTTGCCAATCCTGAAACTGTTAAATCTGTTGAATTTTGAATGCGATCTAAAATTCTATTTTCTCCATATGAAATCCAATGAAGTTGGAACCACTCAAACATCTTGAAACAATTAGTGGTGAAGTTAAAAAATTAAGTAAAAGGATGAAGTGATCTTTTTAACTTTAAGAATTTGATATTACCATTAATTACTATGGTGGGTGCAAACGAGGGGGAGGGTCTCTTTAAATAACATTAATAGGTCCTTAAGGTTATATATTATACTTGCAAATAACCTAATTTATTTTGCCTTTTTTTTATTTAGGTTTTCTTGGTCCCTCTCCACATGGTACAACATTGTACAGAACTAGTTAGTTCAACAGTCCAAAGCACCATTTCAGATTGGTTTTGCCTCCAAACCAGTTGGACCGATCAATTCCATCAAGTCCAATAACACTAGTATTTAGTGACTATAGAATTTCTAAGTGATGCAAAGTATTCTTTCACGGATAACGAATCCTTACTGACTCACAATTACAAAGGAATAACTAGACCAATGTAACATTGAAAATGGAAGCATGAATAGATTGGCCTCAGAAGCTTGGGTCACATCACTAAATTTGCCTACATAACCCTTTTATGGGATTTTTCCAAATTATTCTTCTTGCCCACGCCTTGACAGATCCATCACATATGCATGGCTCACAAATGAATAAAGAAAAACAACAGCCCCATTATAAAAACTCCTATTGTTGTCTGCATTGAAATACACTTAGCTACCACAAACCTTGGATATGTGATTTCTTCTGGAAGAGATGGCCATTTATAAAGAAGATGAAGACAGGCGCTTATGGAAACCTGTCGTGCCAATCAAGGTAGAGATCCAAATACAAAGGGACAAGAGAAGGAACCAGCATTTATGGCCTAATCAATCGTGTAGCAGCTAAAGTTCTATTTTAAGACAGAGATGATTGAAGTGGGTTTCATTCAACTACGTCAAAACTGTCTTTCTCTGGATTTTGTGTACAGGAGCAGCAACAGAACCGTTTTCGGCAATTTTTTCTCAAAAAGAAAAAAAAGAAAAAGAAGACCCTGATAAGATACAACTCAGCATACCAAAATCAAACAATCAGTGTCCAGAAATTAGTTAGGATGTAATGTGTTTTAATTTGCATTAATATTTCAAGATAAGGCTGATTCAGGAAAACAAGTAATCAGTACCACTGTAAAGGACTGGTGATTTTAAAAGTCCCTACATATGCCTCCGGCATTTCTGTGTTGACTTGTATAAGTTTTTATTTGTTGGGATTCAAACAAACTGAAACATACACTTCTCTCCTTGTCAAGTTTGAAATTGACGAAGCGATGCATGAAAGTAGCAAATGTGATCACAAACAAGAAGTTTTCTAGCAATAAGGCTTGTTCAAAACTTTCATGTAATGTAATCCAACAAAGTATTCCTCTGGTTGTATTATATATGAATGTCCTTCAAGAATGTCAATTGATCACCATTGGAGGACTGATGTGAAATAGTAAACTGGTGAAAACAATATCCCAAAGGCCCCAGCCTGAACTGGCTTATGATCCCTTTCCCCAATGCCAGTATAATCTGTTTTCACGAAGAAGTCTAGTACAACAACAAAAAATAGGATTTTAGAACGCCTTCCTCGAACTGCTAGTCTTGTAGCAAAGGGCTTTTGAGAATGTGAAGCTCTACAGACTTGCCTCTGTATTTTTCCAGTAACCTTGTGGCATAAGGACTGTCCTTCATGCACCTATCAAGAAACATTTTTTCGCTCATTGTAATCATATAAGTGAGACTACGAACAGGTTTGTAAAGTTCCACTGCACTTAAAAATTTGAATACTGCGTGGCGAGGCTTGATCCTGGTCTCTAATCTGAAATGGACTATCACTGGATACCTCAGAATGATATTTGGCGGAAGCCCAGCAGTGTGTATCAAAAAGTCCATGCTTTTCTGCAGCTTATCAATGGAAATATTGAAAACGGAGGGGCATTTCCTAAAAAGCTCCTTGATCTCATGTTCGAAAAGACCAAAACTTGCCAGCAGCTCAAATTTATTTTTCAAAGTTTCAGGCGGATTGTAATGTAAGGCCACTAGGGCATAAGCAAATTGTTTTGAGGATGGCGGAATACTCCTATTTCTTACATATTCCATCCTGACTTTCAATGAGTTTGTACTCTGGCAAAGAATTTTGGGGCACCGTGACAAATAAAACAAAAGTAACTCGCCTACAATTCCTGATTGCTTCAGAAAATCCACATTTGGTTTCATCCGCCTCTCAAATTCAATCTGCAGAATCGAAGGTTCTCTTTTCAGAACCGTGGTCAGAATATCCTTCGATACAAACAAGTTTTGAAGATATTGGACTCTAGGGATCAGACAATTATGCAGACTGCTGCAAAGCATTCTGTTTAATTTGCACGTCGCTACCAGGTACCTTCCAGTAATGCCCAATGTTTTGAAGAGCTCGATCATGGGTTTCAATTTCCCATCAGCTTTAACAGTGAGAAAACCTGGGGTTTTGACAATGACCGTCCTTACCTGGTCTTCGGTGAATCCCGATTCTCTGAGTACCTGAACTGCTTGCCGGGCTGTTTCGGCGGATCTCCTTTTTTGCAGATTTGCCCATTTTCTGAGGACTGTTGATACCTAAGACTGAGACAACCCACATTCGTTCAGTAAGAACTGTGGAAGGGGATTCTGCAGCTGGGCGTACGTGTTTTCTGCTTGTGAGGGTTGGTGATTGTTGGTGGGTGCATCAGCATCACCTGGTATAGATGTGGAAAAAGGACGATGGTTTTAGGTTTAACAAAGTGAAGCGAGGGAATGCCAGTGGTGATAGATTTGCAGGAACAAAACGGCCAAGGGTAGGAGATCCCACTGATGATGAGAAGTGCTTAAAGAAGATTGCCATTGCATATCATGGGGAGGAGATGCCACTGATGATCAAAAGTGCTTGATGATCATTTCATTGTATATTGGTCCAATTTATACCCTAAAATGGCCTTTTTTTTCATCTGCGAATGAAGCCCAATACAGCGGGAGGGCGTAAGAAATTTCTGGCCTATCTCCAACTACTGGATCGAAAGATATGGATCGGTGACCTACTATTTAAAAAACCTAACGACGGAAAAATCAATTAGGTTTTGGAGAAGCAATACACCTATTATATATAAACTAGCATTTGCACCAAAAGGTGCAAAGATATGTGTATAGAAGATAAAAAGTATAGATGAATGGTGAGTGTAGATGCATTAGTTTTCTTAATCATTTTCTACACTGTAATTACAACAATGTCAATGAATCATTTAATAATTTAAATACACTTAAAATGTATATAAATAAAAAATAATTTTTTTTATGTTTTATATATATATATATAAATATATGTATATGAATTATACGAGCACTCACATGTCTCTTTCTTTCACAATATGATGTTACAATGCAAAGATAGCACCCTAAAATACCACACATTCCATACATTAGAAGATCTTTAAAATTTGTAGTTAATAAGGCTCAATACACTTTGGAATCCAAAAAACTTAGACTAGCATTTTATTTATAACAAATTTATCAATCAAAAGAAGACCCTAAAAGTTATTCCTTGTGAATAACTAAGATAAACTAAGATAGCAGCACAGAATGATCCTCTACCAATTTACTCCTTGATCTCATATTAATCCATTTTCGACTCCATTGGCTTCATATCTATTTACACACACCCCTACTTCTTCAGAGCTCCCACTCTGTACATAAATATTCAATAAGCACTGTAAAAACTACCCCAAAACAAGAATTTATTTCTGCAATCTGATCCCCATGAGTCGGACATCGCTGATAGATTGATTCTGTGAAGATGAAGGTGTTCAATGTCCTAAGATTTAGGAGGAAGGAGAGTTGAGCCGAAACGATGCTAACAAATCCCAATGTGGACAAGTTAAGAGATTTCTTAGTTTTCAATAGTCCCACTCCTGCTACAATGTAAAATTATTGAAGGCAACATTTAAATTATCTAAACTCCTTTATGCAACCAGCTCTGCGAGACAGAGGGCACCACTTAAATTGAAATTATAAAATGCTCATTTCCTTGCTAAACTGGGGAACTAACCCGGATCCTCAATCCTAGGCGTAGATTGGCCAGCATTACCACCATCATAACCACCTGTAAAACAACCTCCACGGTCACCACGACCACGACCCCGACCTCGACCTCTGCCACTCGAAGAATAGTAATAGCTTAAATTAGTGCATGTTTTTATTATAAAAACTATGAACCATTATACCAAGGAGAGAAGAAGTAAAACCTATAACAATCTATTAGTCCAACTTGGGAAAAAATAAAACCTGGTCGGACAGTCTGGTTACATTGATCCAGGTGGATATCGGTGGCCACCCACCTAATCCATTTGGACCCACACCATCAATTCTTGAAACCTTTCACATTCAGCACCACTTACTATTTTTAGCAGGTTTTCGGGTCCTGCACTCCCGGAGCCGTTTTGGGGCCTTAATGATCCAGGTGGATATTGGTGGCCACCCACCTATTCCATTTGAACCCCCACCATCAGTTCGTTCAGTTTTTAAGTTACAGCACAACTTACTATTTTTAGCAGTTTTTCGGGTCCTGAACTTCCGAAGCTGTTTTAAGGCCTTAAACGACGTTTTTTGGGAAAACAGGGAGCAACATGGGTCCCCCGATCACATCGAAAGTTGTACTCCTCGGATATATCTTTCTAACGAGCTATTGAGCGCGTCAAACGGAGATCGGATGCCAAAGTTACGTCCCTGGGAAGTTGAAACACCAATTTACCCAAACGAGACCCACATTTTTGGACGTTTCAGTTTTTGGACGTTTCAGTTTTTCCATAGTTTCTCAATAATAAATAGGTCCTCAAGCCTCATTGTAACACAGTTCAGAGGTCTGTAGCCACCACATCTCTTCTCAGAGATTCGCTACCAGCACCCTAGCTATTTTATTTCCATTATGTCTGTAAGCATATTTCTGTTATTTGATATTAATGAAATGACGCATTATTTCCGCTACATCTCTATGTTTATGGTTATTTCTGTATTCTGCTGCATTCATGCATAAATCCGGATCAGTGGTATCATAGAGGTCTGCTCTTTCTTTATTTTTCTTTGCATGTCCCCAACGCGGTCAGGGTATAAAGAGTTAGGGCTCGATCTGGTTGAACCCTTGCAAGATCAGCCTCGCAAACCCTGACGACCTCCCATGGCAGAAGAGAAGAAAGACGAGGGAGCAGGAGATCCTATCAAAATACTACTCGAGGAGGCCCTCGAGAAACAAAGGAACGCGATGATGGATAACTTTGCTCAGATCTTTCAACAACTGCCCACCTATGGTGCATCTGCATCCAACAGCCACTCTGGAGGCGCCACTCCCTTCAAGGTATAGGTAAACTTTGACATTCCTATCTTTGAAGGAAAAATAGATGCAGACGCCGTAGATAGATGGTTGAATTTGCTGGAAGGGTATTTCTCAGTCCATGATTTCTCTGACCGAGAAAAGATTATTTTTGCACTCCTCAAAGCCGCCCCCCATGTCAAAGACTGGTGGGAAACCTACCGTGAGCAAGAGGACGAAGGGGAACCCTCTCTGTTCTCGGCCACACCCACTTGGAATTCGTTCCGAGACGGCATCAAGGAACAATATTACCCCGTGGGGAGCTATGAGGACAAATACATCCAATGGACCACGCTACGGCAACAAAGGGATCAAGATGTGCACGAACTGACGAATTTGTTCCATACCCTGCGCACAAAGTTGGGTATTAAATATTCAGAGAGACATTTGGTGCTGAAGTATCGCGGGTGTCTACACAAACACATTCAGGAGGAAATGGAGTTCCTCAACATTACATCGCTTGGCACGGCATATCGCTATGCTGCCAAGATCGAGCAGAAATTTAAGCAGAAGAAGCGAGACTTTGGATCTGTGAATCCAAAAGCTGCCCCTGAACCGAAGAAAAAGGAGCAAGGCCATAGCAGTGCGACTCAGAACAACACCACAAATCAAAAGAAGGACACAAGGAAGTGGTGTGAATTTCATAACAGCCCCACTCACAGCACAAACGAGTGTCGGGCCAAATAGTCATTGGTGGCCGAACTAAAGGCACCCGAATCAGATGCATTTTCTGATCCTGAGTCAGAACCAGACAAAGGCAATGACAAAGGGAAGCAGATCATTGATGCGGATCCCAGTGCCATTTTTTCCAACACCAAGATCCATAGGGAGGACCCAGAGGATCCAGAGGAGGGGGAGCGCATCTTCCATTCACAAATGTGGGTGAAGGGTTCTCCGCTGCAATTTATTGTTGATAGTGGAAGCCAAAAGAACCTCATTTCAGCAGAGGTCGTGAAGCGGCTCGGTCTACCGACCATAGCACACCCGCAGCCATATACCATCAGGTGGCTTCACCCAAGGAGAGATCTCCACATCTGCCAGCAGTGCCGCCTTCCGTACATTATCAAGCCATTCACGGATGAGGTATTGTGTGATGTTGCTCCTCTTGATGTAGCTGATGTATTATTGGGAAAATCATACTTATGGAGGCGACATGCTATGTACGAGTCTAGGCCTCGTGCTGTTGTTATTACTTTGGGAAATAACTTGTACAGGATACCGGAGGTGGTACCGCCTCCTACAATCTCTTTGATTGCTGCAAAACAATGCAGTGAGATTGTTTCCCAAACCAGGAAATTCATTTTCCTTACAACTCGCTCATAGGGAAAGAAGAATATTGTGGCCACAGCCTCGAAACAAGGCTCCCCTACACGACTGTAGCAGATGGACAAATTCATGGAGGAACACAAGGGCATTTTCTCCTCACTCACAGAGGTTCCTCTACACTGTCAGGACAAGCACTCCATTGATCTGACCCCCAACCCACCGCCACCTGATGTTACCATACCTCCTGCAAATACACATACAAAATCCACACAGGCACTGTCTGAGGCTGATAAAGAAACCAAATTTACTAAACGCATCCATCATGTCTGCCCACAGGGCCATGACATCTTCAACAAATCTAATACCCAGTTCAACAGAATTTGCTTCATCTCAGGGAGGATCTCAACACAATGGGGACCATTACTTCCTAAGGAGGGAGGAATGATCCAGGTGGATATCGGTGGCCACCCACCTAATCCATTTGGACCCACACCATCAATTCTTGCAACTTTTCACATTTAGCACCACTTATTATTTTTAGCAGGTTTTCGGGTCCTACACTCCCGGAGCCGTTTTGGGGCCTTAATGATCTAGGTGGATATTGGTGGCCACCAACCTATTCCATTTGAACACCCCCCCCATCAGTTTGTTCATTTTTTAAGTTACAGCACAACTTACTATTTTTAGCATTTTTCGGGTCCTAAACTTCCAAAGCCGTTTTTAGGCCTTAAACGACATTTTTTGGGAAAACAAGGAGCAACATGGGTCCATGGACCAATGTTTCTCACATCGAAAGTTGTACTCCTCGGATATATCTTTCTAAACGGAGATCAGATGCCAAAGTTATGTCCCTGGGAAGTTGAAACACCAATTTACCCAAATGGGAACCACAGTTTTGGCGCTTCATCTCCTAGAGTTAGGTTTTTGGATGTTTCAGTTTTTCCATAGTTTCTCAATAATAAATAGGCCCTCGAGCCTCATTGTAACACAGTTCAAAGGTCTGTAGCCACCACATCTCTTCTCAGAGATTCGCTACCAGCACCCTAGCTATTTTATTTCCATTATGTCTATAAGCATATTTCTGTTATTTGATATTAATGAAATGACGCATTATTTCCGCTGCATCTCTATGTTTATGGTTATTTCTGTATTCTGTTACATTCCTGCATAAATCTGGATCAGTGGTATCAAAGCGGTCTACTCTTTATTTGTTTTTCTTTGCATGTCCCCAACGCGGTTAGGGTATAAGGAGTTAGGGCTCAATCTGGTTGAACCCTTGCAAGATCAGCCTCGCAAACCCCGACGACCTCCCATGGTGGAAGAGAAGAAAGACGAGGGAGCAGGAGATCCTATCAAAATACTACTTGAGGAGGCCCTCGAGAAACAAAGGAACGCGATGATGGATAACTTTGCTCAGATCCTTCAACGACTGCCCACCTATGGCGCATCTGCATCCAACAGCCACTCTGGAGGCGCCACTCCCTTCAAGGTACAGGAAAACTTTGACATTCCTATCTTTGAAGGCAAAATAGATGTAGACGCCATAGATAGATGGTTGAATTTGCTGGAAGGGTATTTCTCGGCCCATGATTTCTCTGATCGAGAAAAGATTATTTTTGCACTCCTCAAAGTCGCCCCCCATGGCAAAGACTGGTGGGAAACCTACCATGAGCAAGAGGACGAAGGGGAACCCTCTCTTTTCTCAGTCACACCCACTTGGAATTTGTTCCGAGACGGCATTAAGGAACAACATTACCTCGTGGGGAGCTATGAGGACAAATACATCCAATGGACCATGCTGCAGCAACAAAGGGATCAAGATGTGCACGAACTGACGAATATGTTCCATACCCTTCGCACAAAGTTGGGTATTAAAGATTCAGAGAGACATTTGATGCTCAAGTACCGCGGCTGTCTACATAAACACATTCAGGAGGAAATGGAGTTCCTCGACATTACATCACTTGGCACGGCATATCGCTATGCTGCCAAGATCGAGCAGAAATTTAAGAAGAAGAAGCGAGACTTTGGATCTGCAAATCTGAAAGGTGCCCCCAAACCGAAGAACAAGTGGTAAGGCTAAAGTGGTGCGACTCAGAACAACACCACAAATCAAAAGAAGGACACAGGGAAGTGGTGTGAATTTCATAACAGCCCCACTCACAGCACAAACGAGTGTCGGGCCAAACAGTCATTGGTGGTCGAACTAAAGGCACCCGAATCAGATGCATTTTCTGATCCTGAGTCAGAACCAGACAAAGGCAATGACAAAGGGAAGCAGATCATTGATGCGGATCCCAGTGCCATTGTTGCCACCACCAAGATCCAGAGGGAGGACCCAGAGGATCCAGAGGAGGGGGAGCGCCTCTTCCATTCGTAAATGTGGGTGAAGGGTTCTCCGTTGCAATTTCTTGTCGATAGCGGAAGCCAAAAGAACCTCATTTCAGCAGAGGTCATGAAGCGGCTCGGTCTACCGACCATAGCACACTCGCAGCCATATACCATCAGGTGGCTTCACCCAGTGAGAGATCTCCGCATTCGCAAGTAGTGTCGCCTTCCGTACAGTATCAAGCCATTCACGGATGAGGTATTGTGTGATGTTGCTCCTCTTGATGTAGCTGATGTATTATTGGGCCAACCATACTTATGGAGGCGACATGTTGTGTACGAGTCTAGGCCTCGTGCTTTTGTTATTACTTTGGGAAATAACTTGTACATGATACTGGAGGGGGTATCGCCTCCTGCAATCTCTTTGACTGCTGCAAAACAACGCAGTAAGATTGTTTCCCAAACCAGGAAATTCATTTTCCTTACAACTCGCTCATAGGGAAAGAAGAATATTGTGGCCACAGCCTCGAAACAAGGCTCCCCTGCATGGCTGCAACAGATGGACAAATTCATGGAGGAATACGAGGACATTTTCTCCTCACTCACAGAGGTTCCTCTACACTGTCAGGACAAGCACTCCATTGATCTAATCCCCAACGCACCGCCGCCTGATGTTGCCATACCTCCTGCAAATACACATACAGGATCCACACAAGTACTGTCTGAGGCTGATAAAGAAACCAAATTTACTAAACGCATCCAACATGTCTGCCCACAGGTTCATGACATCTTCAACAAATCTAATACCCAATTCAACAGAATTTGCTTCATCTCAGGGAGGATCTCAACGCAATGGGGACCATTGCTTCCTAAGGAGGGAGGAATGATCTAGGTGGATATCGGTGGCCACCCACCTAATCCATTTGGACCCACACCATCAATTCTTGCAACTTTTCACATTCAGCACCACTTACTATTTTTAGCAGGTTTTCGGGTCCTGCACTCCCAGAGCCGTTTTGGGGCCTTAATGATCTAGGTGGATATTGGTGGCCACCCACCTATTCCATTTGAATCGCCACCATTAGTTCGTTCAGTTTTCACGTTACAGCACAACTTACTATTTTTAGCAGTTTTTCGGGTCCTGAACTTCCGAAGCCGTTTTGAGGCCTTAAACGACATTTTTTGGGAAAACAGTTGCTCACATTGAAAGTTGTACTCCTCGGATATATCTTTCTAACGAGCTATTGAGCGCGTCAAACGAAGATCGAATGCCAAAGTTACGTCCCTAGGAAGTTGAAACACCAATTTACCCAAACAGGACCCATAGTTTTCGCACTTCATCTCCTAGAGTTCGGTTTTTGGACGTTTCAGTTTTTCCATAGTTTCTCAATAATAAATAGGCCCTCAAGCCTCATTGTAACACAGTTCAGAGGTCTGTAGCCACCACATCTCTTCTCAGAGATTCACTACCAACACCTTAGCTATTTTATTTCCATTATGTTTGTCAGCATATTTCTGTTATTTGATATTAATGAAATGACGCATTATTTTCGTTGCATCTCTATGTTTATGGTTATTTCTATATTCTGTTGCGTTCCTGCATAAATTTGGATCATACATAACTGGGAACCAAGAACTAAAGTTGAAGATTCGACTAATAGAAATCTTGGGGTTTTCAGTGGAACTAAATGAAAACCTGTAACGATGAATACCATGGGATATCTTGGGGCGTGTGTGAATTTAAAATAATGATTGTAGCCAAGAAATTAGTTGGGAAGTTTACAGTAGCCTTGCATAATCAAAAGAAAATTGTGTGATAATATTAAATTGCCACACAAATTAAATAAACTAGCAATTCAATAAAGTAAATGACTAGTAGCAAGCTAATATAAGGAAAAAGTACAAAATCACACGGCAAGCTAAACTCAAATTATATTCAAGAATTAACTCAAGTAAAATCAAGAAATGTAGTAACGAAATTATGATATAGAAACAAGAATTAAATACTAGAATGCATACAATAAATTAAATTTTCCAACCCAGTCGGTAAAGGTAAATTTTCATTTATACAATCCAGAAAAAATAATCCAGAAATTATCATCGTTCCAACTAAAATAAGCGGGACGACTTTCAGATATTATAAATAACTAGATAGTATAACCATTGAAATTAAAGCCAAGATTTAAGAGAGAAATCCATACAATAATCTTCTCATTTCACACTTTTAGAAGGAAAAATGTACATGGGCTTGACTGTAATAGCCTCGACAAGTCTCGGAAGTTCCCAAATATGGAAACTCTCGATAGGTTATTGTTGGGAAAAATACTGAGAGGGGGGGGGGGGGTGGGTGAATCAGTATTTAGTGCATATTCAAAACTTTTACTTTTTATGCTCCAAAACCCATACGCTACTTTGAAGAAGACAACTAGCGTATACACGCGGATATCCTTATAAAACTTGCGTATACACAGACATCTAATTATACCATTTGATCTTCACTTATATCATATCATCATTCATTTATTAGATGTTCTATAAACAGTAAACATGTACAGTAAGAACAGAATAAACCATCACACAACGCATCACACATGAACACCAAGATTTTTAGGTGGAAACCCAAGTCGGGAGAAAACCACCGCTGCAGTTGCTCAGCCTTCAATATTTTATTATAGAGAAAACATCTTACAACATATGTGCTGGTGCAGACTCTACCAACACGCAGGCACCCACCTGCGCTCGTTTACCAGCCTCTCCTGGAAGGGAGCTCCAACCCCCTGACTCGTTTACCAGCCTCTCCTGGAAGGGAGCTACGACCCCCCGATCTCGTTTACCAACCTCACCTGGAAGGGAGCTACAACCCCCTGACTGAAGGCTACAACCCTCAGCACCTCTATGGACCACGTTTCATCAATTTTCACACTGGATCCAAAGCTTCCTTTAGGACACCACTTGCAAGCCACATTTCATCATATTTTCAAACTGGACCCTTTCCATACTTTTAAGCTCAAACATACATCACCAACAGATACTTATCAATTCAGACAACACAGATCAGATAGTAGAAACATAGTAGAACAGATCAGACATTTCATACCCCTTGCATCAGCAAACCCTAGTTTGCATACGCGATTTCCATTCATTGATGTCGCGTATATACGCGCTTCCATCCACATCAACCAGCGTATACCTCTGTAGATATTTCATTGCGCATACGCGCTTTCTCTTCAGCGAAGCCGCGTACATACGCTCTTCCTCTGCGGCAAAGTAGCGTATAGATCTTCAATCATTATAGAGCAGCATACTTCTTCAGATCAGATGTTCAGTTCAGATTTACCCTTTTACTTCAGACAGATGTTCGCCTCAATTCAGATCTAAGCCTTCCATAATCAGATCTAGTAGATACAAGTGCATTTCAGATCTAGATCCCCTTATTCATCATTGGTGCATCATACATTCAGATTTTTCTTCAAGTGTAACCATTTCCATTCAGATCTACTTCAGAGAGAAGTATTCATTCAAGCTCAGACATCTTGCACCCACTCTCATCATTTGCATAATGAATTTCTTCTCTATATATAGGTTTATCCTTCTTCAATACCACGGGCCCCTTTTTCAATACCATGAGCCTTCAATACCACGGGCCCCTTTTTCAATACCATGAGCCAAAACAATACCATGAGCCTTCAATACCACGGGCCCCACTTTATGAGCGCTTTTGCCCATACGTGACTTGGAAATTTGTTTCCCGCGTGCATACGCGACTTCCCTTAGACAGATCCGCGTATGCCTTGAGACATACTCTTTTCATCATAGATCTAGCACATGCTAAATTCCTTTCTTCATTGCCTTCTGTACAAGACATATTCTATCAAGCACAACTTCATCCAGTAAGCTGCCATTATCTTCATCAAGTGGGTTGCCTTTCAAGGACAACACTCAGCATCATATTGTCAACAAACATCATATCATATCAGATTTACATCATTTACCAAGTCCATCAAGTCAAGAATAACTTCATCAGGTGGTTTTCCATCAAGGACAACACATGTCAACAGTCGCATGTCTTCATCTTCATTCAGTGGGTTGCCATCAAGGACAACACTCGGCATCATATTTCCAACAATCTCCCCCTTTGGACTTGATGGCAACCACGATGGTGTTTGGTTACCACAACAGATAAGTACATTGACACCATGTCACTCTCCCAATTCTTTGACACCATTATCTGCATTCAAACACCATGTCACTCTCCCCCTTTGACATCAAGGGCAAAGGGCGGACCAAAAGCCAACATACTCTCCCCCTTTTCTCCTCATGTGGAAGAAGCGTTCTGCAGATCTGATATATACTGAAGTGACCAAGCTCCCCCTGAGTTCATGCTGAATCTTCAAACATATTTTCCAATGAAGTACATGACTCTATGAATTTCCTATCACCAATGACTCACACTTACATCAAAGATCCATCCAAGTGGGGTTACATAAGAGACCCAACTACCCAACCAAGTGGGTTTATAGATTTGACTCAAATACCCAACCAAGTGGTTTTACACATTTCAATACAACTACCCAACCAAGTGGGTTTACAAATTTGAATCAGCTACCCAACCAAGTGGGTTTACAAATTTGACTCAGCTACCCAACCAAGTGGGTTTACAAATTTGACAAGTCCTTACATGACTAAATATTACAAATTTTACATCATGGGTCTCAACATGACCTTTTCATAAAAAATACAAAAGACCTCAAGAGAGATCATATATCAGAACCACCATAATGCCAACAATACATTATACTCAGCAACGCTAAAGCTCCCCCTGAATCTGTGCATCCAAGCATCCTTTTCAAATGACTAAGGCTCCCCCTTAGTTTGTGCATCCTGAACACTTTCACCAACAAATTATCAAGGCATATTTATCAAAACATTAGAAACAGAATTATGAGAACTGAAACACCACCAGAGACCAAACAGTATCAGAGATACCAAACAGCACTGCAGCTGTGCTAAAGAGAGCTGACTCCAAGCAGAAAATTGTCAGCAATCAGACATACGCGGTTTTCTGTGCATGAACTCGCGTATATACGCGACTGTGTCTGCTGTAACTCGCGTGTATACGCGACTTTTGTTGATATAACCCGCGTATGGAAAGTGAAGCATAGAAAATTTTCATCTTCCTTCATCTTCTCCTGAGATTGTACCTCTGCACTGCCTTTTTCCACACGTATGTGCTAGAGGAATCAAATCAACCATGAGAGTCATCATACATTGCTCCCCCTGTGACGATACATTACTAAATCTCATAATGTATCCCACATCATTCCTACAGTCAATCAGAGAAGTAAGCTTCAGAAGCGTATGACTGCAGTAGGGTCAAAATTCCCTACGTTTCTGATCGGTCCTCCATCTTTTTCAGATTTGTTTGAACTTTCTATTTGTGTGCCGGAAGTTATCCAATTTCTCATATCTGTTCAACCTGCATTCTTTTTCTACATGTCCATACTTGTTACAAGAATAACATCTCATGTGTCCAGAGAAATAAGCATAAGAATCATAATGAGTATTTCTACTCTTCCTCCTTTTACAATCAGCTGCTTTATGTCCATACTTGTTACATGAAAAACAATATCCCTTGAAGCTACTAGAGTACCTTTCTGAGTAGAACCTGTTTGTTTGTGGCCGAATTGTTCTGCTTCTGCAATTGGCTGCAACATGCCCATAATTGTGACATTTAAAACATTCAATGTTCTTGAATGAATTCCTTTGAGAATTCATGATTGTTGGTCGATCTTTTGTTTCTTTCAACACTTCAGGTTTTGCATTGACATCCTCTGAATTTTTTGCACTTCCTTGTGAGCTCGATTCTCCTTTAACAGTTTCATGAAAACCAAGACCAAGTTTGATAGCAGGAGACCTTTGATTACTCAGAATATTGTCCAAAATATTAGTACTATCTTGAAACCTCAAAAGTTTTACCTTTTCTTCTAATTTACCTTTGAGAATGTTTACCTCAACCTCCAAGGCTTGACATTGCTTAGTCATGCTTTCTTCCTTCCTTCTTCCATCTTCTACTTGATCCTTTAGATTTAGAATCTCCTCTTTCAGCCAATTTTCGTTTTCTTCACATGTTTGTTCCAGCTCTTCATTCTTCTTATTTGATTTTTCCAGATCTTCTTTGAGAGAGATGATTTCTGCTTCAAGGCCTTCCTTTTCAAATGATTGTAGAGGTTCCTTATTTTTCTTACTTGATGCTTCTAGATCTACTTGCAGAGAGATGATTGCAGCTTCAAGTCCTTCATTCTTCTTGCTTGATTTTTCAAGATCAGTATTTTGATCGTTGATTTCTGCTTCTAGTTCTTTAATTCGATTGGATGCATAAGTATGAAACCTTTGATACTTGTCCACCTGTACATTCAGCATTTCTATTTGATATTTCATTTGAGAGATCATCTCTTTGTAAATAGAATCTTTCTTATCAATTTCTTTTTGTTGTTCTTCAACTTTGATCTTGAAAGCTTCTTCTAGATCCACAACTTTACTTTCACTATCTTCACTATTGTTTGCACAAAGGAGAGTATTACAAGTGGCCTTCTTCTTTTCCTTCTTTGCCATGAGTACTTGGAGAGCTTCGTCAGAAACTTCTGGATCCATACTGTCACTTTCACTATCATAATCTTTGCACATGTAGTTAAGTAAGAAACAAGAACAACGATTAATACCTGTTTCATCTTCTTCAATTTTTGCTATACATGATTTCTGAGGTATCTTCTTGTTTCGAGTAGCCTTCTTCTTTTGCTTCTTAGCCATGAGCACTTTCAGATCTTGGTCAGAATCTTCTTCATCTTCACTGGACACTTCATCATCATCTTCTTTTGCATAATAACTATTTCTCTTTTCAAATTGTTTCCCTTTACCATGTTTTTCTCTATAAGGACATTTAGCAGCATAGTGACCAACTTTTCCACACTCAAAACATTTGAAGGGAAGCTTACCTTTGAATCTTCCAGTACCTAGTTGGAGTTTTCTCACAAAATTCGCTTCTTCTTCTTCGGATATATAGCTGGTTTCTTCGACAACTTCCTTTTCCTTTGCTTTTGCAGGCACCTTAAAAGCAGCTTCTCTAATTTGAGAAGGACCTCCTTGTCTCATTTCAAAAGCAGTCAAATACCATGTAATTGAACAATAGTAAGAGTTTGCAGATCTTGCCTTTCCTCAATAGCTGAAACTTTAGAGTCAAATCTTGAAGTCAAGGATCTTAAGACTTTTTCTACCAGAGTAGTATCAGTTATGGTTTCAACCAAATTTCTCATCCGATTTACAATATCATCTAGACGAAGAAAGAAACTGGCAACACTTTCATCACTATGCATCTTCAAATTTTCATATTCAATTCTAAGAGTTTGGAGTTTTGCACTTTTTACCTTTGTGTCTCCTTCATAGCTTAGAATGATTTTGTCCCATATTTCTTTTGCCGAATGTAGCTGCATCACTTTAGCAAATTCTGATTCAAACATGCTTCCCAATAAGACATTCACTGCTTTGGCATTGATTTCATACTTCTTTCTTTCAGCTGCATCAGTAGGAATACTTGCCGGGTATTGATAACCTTCTTCCACGATTGCCCATACATCCGCACCAAGACTTTGCAGATATGCTTTTGTTCGTACCTTCCAGAATATCAGATTGCTTCCATTGAATAGAGGTGGCTTTATAGACATTACTCCTTCTTGACTTCCCATTGCGACGGATCTCCTTTAAGCGATCAAGCTTCTGCACAAGGACCTGCTTCGATACCAATTGTTGGGAAAAATACCGAGAGGGGGGGGGGGTGGAATCAAGATTAGTGCATATTCAAAACTTACTTTTTATGCTCCAAACCCATATGCTACTTTGAAGAAGACAAACTCATATATACACGCGGATATCTTTCATGCAACTCACGTATACACAGAGATCTAATTATGTCATTAGTTCTTTGCTTATATCATTCCATTATTCATTCATCAGATGTTCAATAAACAGTAAACATGTGCAGTAAGAATAGAATAAACCATCACACAAAGCATCACACATGAACACCAAGATTTTTAGGTGGAAACCCAAGTCGGGAGAAAACCACCGCTGCAGTTGCTCAGCCTTCAATATTTTATTATAGACAAAACATCTTACAACATATGTGCTGGTGCAGACTCCTACCAGCACGCAGGCACCCACCTGCGCTCGTTTACCAGCCTCTCCTGGAAGGGAGCTCCAACCCCCTGACTCGTTTACCAGCCTCTCCTGGAAGGGAGCTACGACCCCCCGATCTCGTTTACCAGCCTCACCTGGAAGGGAGCTACAACCCCCTGACCGAAGGCTACAACCCTCAGCACCACCTTGGACCACGTTTCATCAATTTTCACACTGGATCCAACAACTTCAATAGAACACCACTTGCAGGCCACATTTCATCATATTTTCAGACTGGACCCTTACCATACTTTTAAGCACAAACATACTTCACCAACAGATACTTATCAATACAGATCAGATAGCAGAAACACAGCAGAACAGATCAGATATTTCATACCCCTTGCTTCAGCAAACCCTAGTTTTCATACGCGCTTTACCTTTACTGATGTCGCGTATATACGCGCTTCCGTCCACACAAACCAGCGTATACCTCAGTGTATATTTCATTGCGCATACGCGTTTTATCTTCAGTGAAGCCGCGTATATACGCGCTTCCTCTGCGGCGAAGTAGCGTATAGATCTTCAATCATTATAGAGCAGCATACTTCTTCAGATCAGATATTCAGTTCAGATTTACCCTTTTACTTCAGACAGATGTTCGCCTCAATTTAGATCTAAGCCTTCCATAAGCAGATCTAGTAGATACAAGTACATTTCAGATCTAGATCCCCTTCTTCATCATTGGTGCATCATACATTCAGATTTATCATTCAAGTGTAACCCTTTCCATTCAGATCTACTTCAGAGAGAAGTATTCATTCAAGCTCAGACATCTTGCACCCACACTCATCATTTGCATAATGAATTTCTTCTCTTTATATAGGTTTATCCTTCTTCAATACCACGGGCCCCTTTTTCAATACCATGAGCCAAATCAATACCATGAGCCTTCAATACCACGGGCCCCTTTTTCAATACCATGAGCCAAAACAATACCATGAGCCTTCAATACCACGGGCCCCACTTTATGAGCGCTTTTTCCCATACGCGACTTGGAACGTTGTTTCCCGCGTGCATACACGACTTCCCTTAGACAGATCCGCGTATGCCTTGAGACATACTCTTTTCATCATAGATCTAGCACATGCTGAATTCCTTTCTTCATTGCCTTCTGTACAAGACATATTCTATCAAGCACAACTTCATCCAGTAAGCTGCCATTATCTTCATCAAGTGGGTTGCCTTTCAAGGACAACACTCAGCATCATATTGTCAACAAACATCATATCATATAAAATTTACATCATTTACCAAGTTCATCAAGTCAAGAATAACTTCATCAGGTGGTTTGCCATCAAGGACAACACATGTCAACAGTCGCATGTCTTCATCTTCATTTAGTGGGTTGCCATCAAGGACAACACTCTGCATCATATTGCCAACAGTTATAGGGTTCCATATAAAGAAATTACTCTATAATGACAAAATTCCCCACCATTCTGGGAAAATGGAATAGGAGCTCGGGTTTCTCCCTATAGGAACAGACGGTATCCAACCCTGAAGCAAAACAACAAAAACTACTCAGTCACAGGGACCATGATGACCCGTCAGAACGGGGACAAACCAGTAAAAAAGGTGTAACGATATCAAAGAATTGAGTGAACTGCCATAAATACCTAGAAATGGAACCAGTGTCAAACCTTCTTGAGAGGTGAGAAAACAAATAAACCAAACAATGGGGCAAGGGTTTTCCTTGGTACATATAACAAATTTACAACAAACAAGCACATTAAGCTAGCGCAATACCACTTATTAAGTTGGCAAATAATCTGAACATTGGGTATAAAATGTAGTTTCGTTATGAGTTACCTGTGGAACTCGAAGAAGCCTCTATGGGAGAAAAAGCCTGTAAAAATAGTAGACCCTCATAGGGTTTCAGAAAAGAAATATCATTGCACCAGAGTAAGTAATTCCTCTGAACATCTCATTACCTATAGAAAAATTTGTTCCAATACTGACCTATGCCCACATCTTGATTGCGGTCTCCTCCCCGCCCCCCTCGACCTCCTCTGCCGAGTTCATTTCTCAACTCCTTCACAGCCTGGGCCGAGGGTAGGGGTTTGGACTACAGCTTGGCCGGTGTCATTTAAGCAGGCTGAGCGGCCTTTTTAACCATTGGCTTCTCCTAAGGGACAAAGACGAGCTACGAGACATCGCCATTGTTGTCATCGCCTAGCAGATCAAATGAATTCAAAGTTTCCATTATCGCCTGCTTTGAATTGGCTCTGCTCAACTGTCAAAAACAAATCCTTTCATATATTTATGAAAGGAGTTTCTCGTTCAACGCCATTTGTATTAATTCTGTGTTCTGAGACTCAATAACATTGCCCAACACGTTCACAGAGACCTTCCCCTCTGTCATAGGAGACACCTTCCCCGCCCACTGCAACAACTTAATTCCACGAAACGTTTTACCAGATCATGCTTGAGAGAATTGGTCAACTGGCGGTGACACTGTTGAGATTGCGTGACAGCTATTGAGGACGACGAATCTCAACAGTGTCACGAACTAAAACTCCCACAATGAAATGCTTATTGGCATAATAAACCTAACGAGGGAAAAATCATCAGGTTTGGTTAGAGAGAAGCAATACACCTTTATATATATATATATATATATATATATATATATATATATATATATATATATATATATAGTTGGAAGTGTGAGCAGTGTGCAGTGTGTGTATATATATACATGTGAGTGGTGTGCATTATATATATTCATACTCTGAAGGTAGTTTGATTGTATGAACACTGTGCATTTTAGAACAATATACAAGAACAACATGAGAGTATGGAGGTAGAGATGGCTCCTTGTAATTTGTAAGATTGGCAAGAAAAAGTAGCAGGGAAGCACGTCAAACCATTTTAGAGTCTAGGACCTAGCCTTCCAAGGGCTCTCTTTAACTGATTTAATTTTATGGTTATATTTTTTAATTTTAGGCTATTTATAAAGATTGTGGTTGTTTGTTTGATTGATTTTTTGGTTGGGTAGATAGAGCGTGGGAAGCTTAATCCATTGGGCTATGGAGTCATAAAAGGGTTCAATTGTACATCAACTTTTCAAGGGTTTTCACAGGGCAAGCTAACTATATCAAATGGATCTCTGTGGCAAGATGAATATGAGATGATAGTGAGTTCAGTGAAGCTAAAGAGCAGTTAAGAATTCTTTAACTATACTTCAACATAAAAGCAGAGCAGACAATCTCTGAATCCTACATTCAAGTCCTTAGAGGAAAACAAGTAAGACAACAATTCAGTAGAGGTAAAGAGCAGTTAAGAATTCTTTAACTCAACTTCATAAGAAAGACCTCAGGATAACAATTTCAGAGAAACTAAAGAGTAGTTAAGAGTTCTTTAGTTAAACTTAAAAAAAAAACCTTAAGATAACAGCTAGGTAAAAATAAAGAGCAGTTAAGAATTCTTTAATTATACTTTGCAGAGGAAAACATTAAGATAACAGTAACAGACAAAATTAAGTTACTCATGCAACATATCTTAATCTAAAATTTATGTTTATGCTATCAGGGAGATTGATATACATTATGGAAAACAAAGGAGAAACATTAACAAAAGAGGGATAACATCACCATTAACTTAGCTCAAGGATCCTATGAAAGTGATTGTATTACTGATGTCCAGCTCAAAAACAATTACAATGCTCCAGTGCAATAATCAAACTCAGAGTCTAATCAAAATCCAACCTAGCAACCAACAAATGATAATGAAAAATACATGTCGTACTTCACTGCAATTGAGGAGGTTGCCCTAATCTAGGGCGACAGACTACATTTACTACAGAGTAAATGCAGTTTTTGACAATTGTGACCATGTAAGGCCCAAGCCAAAAATATCTCTGACAGAACTATTGTATCAATAACTTTCAAATTAACTGCTAAGCTAACTTTAAAATATCTTTGACTAATTGCCTGCAACGTTAACTTTTACAATAACTTCTAAACTGCTGCTAAAATATCTCTGACTGTAATATTAATTGTAGCAGCCTTTCATTAAATCAAAAGTAAACTGTAGGTGGCCAATGTGGTTGAGAAGAGGCCAATGTTGAGTGATTTTGATATATTTCTTTGTCTTTCTCGTTGATTTGTCCTCTTCTTTCCCTTCAAACTTTAAGTTGTCCTTATCTATATACCTCTTTACTGCTTTTGCTTTAACTCTGTCTTCACACCTTAGCATGTCTTCATCTGCCTTTGTTGTCACTATAAATTCATTTTTACCTTACTGCATTACCGACCCTTTACTCCTCATTGTCTTCTTATCTATTCGTATTTTTTCTCTGTCCTTTAATTGCGGGAAAAAACATTTGAATCCATACCCTATGAGTTTGGCAGGAGGCGGATGGGCGGGGAGTGCGAGAAGGCATGCACGTCGTTGGATCAAATGAGGGAGATTGGACGGTGATCGGGGTTTTGGATGGATGGTAGGAGGTGGGACCGGGTGGTTTAACGGAACAATGGTTTGTGGTTTATCTCGCGATGTAGAAGTGGCAAGGCGGTTTAGGATGGAGGAATCCGATAAAGCCCTGTGGCGATGCATTGCGAAAGGGAGGGTTGCGAAACCTCCCATTTCGCAACCCCCCAAAGGTTTTAAACATTGGGTGTTTGGAGGTGCGAAACGGAGCAGGGGCCGTCGGATGAGGGGGTGAAGATCTGACGATGGTCGGGCATCGGCTTGACAGTGGTTCGGGTTGATAGGTGGGGTCGCGATTTAAATGAAGTGACGGGTTAAAAATAATGTGGCGCCCGGGGAAAATATTTAAAGCAGAGGTGTTTAAAACATAAAGGTGAGTCAGGGTGTTTATCATGGTAGGGGTTGGGATTTGAATAAACAGGGTTTATTTAGGTGGGACATGGGATTAATATTTATTAAAAAAAAACAATGCAAAAATGGGTTTTTACATTTGTTTTTAATGAAAGAAGGGGAATGAGTAGAGGGGAAGAGGTGTTTAGAAATGGGAAAGGAGGTTTTAGCTAAGGATATAGGTTTAAGAAGGGGAAAAAACGAAAATGAGGGGATTAAGGTCAAACATGGGATTTCAGAGCATGAGAGTATCAGAAAAGGAAAAATGAAAGTTAATGGAGAAGTTAAATGGAAAATAATGAAGGTAGTGAGATTTCTGAAAATAAATGACAATCAGGGGAATATTGTTTTCAGCATGAAAAATATAAGAAATAAACAATCATCTTGTGATACTGTATAAAAACAGGAGACTAACAGTGGCTCCAACTGGGGAGGGAAACTCCTTTAGGAGGTGTCAAGAATTTTGTAGGCTAGTAGCCTAATTTATTTGGTTGATTTTCCATTCTGTCATCCTAATCTGTTGCAACTTTTGTGACTGTGACCTCAAAAATTGAAATATATGCTTGCTGTAAATATGAGCTCTGAAACACACTTGTTCTTCAGCTTGAATGAACAACCTGAAATTTAAAAACTTTGAAAAATGCTCAAATATTTAAGAACTCCTTTGCATACCTACTTACCCTAATCTAACTTGGAGGTATATATTCACTAAGTGAACTCCCTTCTCCAATACAACCAATCAAGTAAATGACTACATGATTGATTCTTGTTCAACCTTTTGGGTATGCTGAAAAAACAAAAAGGCCACTCCCATCTCCAATGCAACCAATCAAGTAAATGACTACATGATTGATTTTTGTTCAGCTTTTTAGGTATGCTGAAATAAAAAAAAGGCCACTCCCATCTTACCTGATTTTGAACAGCAGTGCTCAAAATTTTCTTTAAACTTTGCAACAAACCATTCCTGGCATAACATACTCCTTTTTTAGATGTTTCTAAGAAACTAGCAAAAGGATCTTGGAATAATACCTGGCCCCGAGGATTTAAATAATCAGCTTCATCCAAGACTATTCCTTGATCCACTTTGTTGTGCTTGGGATTCTTTTGAGAAATAACCTCTACCCCTTCTTCATGATTATCTGACACGACATCCTCATTCTATACTACTATGTTGTCCTCAAGAAAACCTGATATGCCTTGATTGAGTGGGTTGAATTCTATCTTAAGGCCATCATTAGGAGCATTCTCTGGCAATAGGTCTTCTTGAGAAGGTAGTACAACATCAATATCAATCTGTTCTTTTGTTTCTTCATGAGGAAAATCAACAGTAGAACAAATAGAAATAATTTCTTTATATAAAAATTTAGAGGTTGGTTGCATTCTTAGAATCTGATTGATTTCTTTTTCAGTTAAAGGAGGAGGCAGTCTTTGTTTTCTTTGGATAGAACCACAATTGTTCTCTTTCTCTTGTGAAGACTGCTCATAAGGTTGAATGTCTTCTTGAGCCTCACACAAAAGAGCAAAGGAATCATTATTTGTCCCTTCAGAGAGATCTTGTGGATCTTCTTTCATTTCCTAATTGCTTTCATTCTCAACCAACTTCTCTTGGTTTTCATGATAGTTAACTTGAGCATGAAAGTCATGAATTGCCTTTAATAGATCCTTAGGATGCCAATTTCCCAAATATTCATCAATATTTACAAGGTATTGTATGAGATTTTCAGACTGATCACAACAATTTTCAACTAATGATAAAGATGGAGAATTTTCTTTATAATGCTCATAAAACACCTTGTGGAAATCCTTTAAAGAAAACAAACTACCAGGGTTCAGACCTTCATACCATTCCCATGCTTTCCCTTCTAATGTTAGCATGAACATCTTCATGAGGGAATCCTCATGCCATTCAACCTTCAACCTCCATGAGTGTATATGAAATTTAATGAGATGTAACAAAGCATTATCTCCTTTCCTATCATAAAAAACAAGAATATTTCCGTCCCAATTTACCTGAGGCATTTTGTGTGGGAATCCAGGAATGTGATCTCTATTCATTGGAGCATACATGTGTTGTATCTTTAAAGCCATTTTTTCAATCAGTCAGAGAAAAGGGTCAATGCATCTTCACAACCAATCTGGATTCTTCTACCAGTGGAGTCTTTAGGCCTATTGAAAACTGTGGAGTCGCCAGGTGGATGGTTTCAAATTTCTTGAGGTTGGTTGTTGCCCACCATCAGCAACCAGATACCAGTCTTGGTTAACACTTGAATCATTTAAATTTGAGTGGGGTTTCTGAGTTATGAGGAAATATTACGCTTTTTTTTTAATAACTCAGGTTCCCTAGTATGGTCGCCATTATGTTGGTTCCCTGTAATTTGTAAGATTGACAAGAACAAGTAGCAAGGAACCACATCAAACCACTTTGGATTCCAGGACCTAGCCTTCCGAGGGCTCTCTTTGTATTTATGATTAACTGATTTAACTTTATGGTTATATTTTCTGATTTTAGGCTAGTTATAAAGATTGGGGTTGTTTTTTTGATTGATTGTTTGGTTGGGTAGATAGAGAGTGGGAAGCTTAATCCATTGGGTTGTGGAGTCATAAAAGGGTTCAATTGTACATCAAATTTTCAAGGGTTTTCACAGGGCAAGCTAACTATATCAAATGGATCTTTGTGGCAAGATGAAAATGAGATGATAGTGAGTTCAGTGAAGCTAAAGAGCAGTTAAGAATTATTTAACTATACTTCAACATAAAAGCAGAGCAGACAGTCTCTGAATTCTGCATTCAAGTCCTTAAAGGAAAACAAGTAACACAACATTTCAGTAGATGTAAAGAGAAGTTAAGAATTCTTTAACTCAACTTCATAAGAAAGACCTCAAGATAACAGTTTCAGAGAAACTAAAGAGCAGTTAAGAATTCTTTAGTTAAACTTCAAAAGAAAAACCTTAAGATAACAGCTAGGTAAAACTAAAGAGCAGTTAAGAATTCTTTAATTATACTTTGCAAAGGAAAACATTAAGATAACAGAAACAGACAGAATTAAGGTGCTCATGCAGCATATCTTAATCTAAAATTTCCATTTCTTCTATTAGGGAGTTTGATGTACAGTATGGAAAACAAAGGAGAAACATTAACAAAAGAGGGATAACATCACCATTAACATAGCTCAAGGATCCTGTGACAGTGCTTGTATTACTGATGTCCAACTCAAAAACAGTTACAGTGCTCCAGTGCAATAATATTTGCAACTCAACTTCTAATCAAAATCCAACCTAGAAACCAAAAACTGATAATGAAAAATACATGCAGTACTTAATTGCAATTGAGGAGGTTGCCCTAATCTAGGGTGACAAAATACATTTACTACAGAGTAAATGTAGTTTTTGACAATTGTGACCATGCAAGGCCCAAGCCAAAAATATCTCTGACAGACCTACTATATCAATAAATTTCAAATCAATTGCTGAGATAACTTTAAAATATCTTTGACTAATTGCCTGCAACATTAAATTTTACAATAACTTCTAAATTGCTGCTAAAATATCTCTGAATGTAATATTAACTATAGCAGCCTCTCATTAAATCAAAATTAAACTGTAGGTGGCCAACGTGGTTGAGAATAGGCCAATGCTGAGTGATCTTTGATATCTGGCTTTGTCTTTCTCGTTGATTTGTCCTCTGCTTTGTCTTCAAACTTTAAGTTGTCCTTATCTGTATACCTCTTTACTACTTTTGCTTTAACTATGTCTTTACACCTTAGCCTGTCTTCATCTGCCTTTGCTGTCACTGTAAATTCCTTTTTACCTTACTGCATTACCGGCCCCTTACTCCTCACTGTCTTCTTATATGTTCGTATTTTTTCTTTGTCCTTTAACTGTGGGAAAAAACATTTGAATTTATACCCTGTGAGTTTGGCAGGAGGCGGATAGGCAGGGAGTGTGAGAAGGAATGCAGGCCGTTGGATCGGATGAGGGAGATCAGACGACGATCGGGGTTCTGGATGGATGGTAGGAGGTGGGGCCAGGTGGTTTAACGGAATGGTGGTGTGTGGTTTATCGTGCAGTGCATAAGTGGTAAGGCGGTTTAGGATGGAGGGATGCGATAAAGCACTGTAGTGACGCGTGGCAGAAGGGAGGGTTGCAAAACCGCCCATTTCGCAACCCCCTAAAGGTCTTAAACATTAGGCAGTTGGAGGTGTGAAATGGAGCAGGGGGTGAAGATCTAACGGTGGTTGGGCATCGATTTGACAATGGGTCAGGTTGTTAGGTGGGGTCGCGGTTTAAATGAAGTGGTAGGTTAAAATAATGCGGGGCCCGGGGAAAATATTTAAAGTGGAGGTGTTTTAAATATAAAGGTGAGTGGGGGTGTTTATCATGGAAGGGGTCAGGATTTAAATAAACAAGGTTTATTTAGGTGGGACCCCAGATTAATATTTATTAAAAAAAACAGTGCAAAAATGGGTTTTACATTTATTTTTAATGAAACAAGGGGAATGAGTAGAGGGAAAGGGGTGTTTAGAAATGGGAAATGAGGTTTTAGCTAGGGATAGAGGTTTAAGAAGGGGAAAAGGAGAAAATGAGGGGATTAAGGTCAAACATGGAATTTCAGAGCATGAGAGTATCAAAAAAGGAAAAATGAAAGGTAATGGAGAGTTTAAATGGAAAATAATGAAGGCAGTGAGATTTCTGAAAATAAATGACAGTCAGGGGAATATTATTTTCAGCATGAAAAATATAAGGAATAAACAGTCATCTTGTGATACTGTAGAAATACAGGAGACTAACAAGGAAAATATAAGACATTATTCAGAGTATGAATACAAAGATCAGAATTTATCCAATTGACTTTAACTACATTTAAATCAACAGCCATTCACATTTGTCTTCCTTAGATTCATCGACTCCAGAAATGACCTGCGATGGTTCAAGTCCCGTAACACAAATAAATGTTGAGGCAATAGCAGTTGCTGAGGGCGTTAAGTATTGTTTTTTTTTTCTCCACCAACAAGAGGGTGCAGATCAGTTAGGTTTACGTCATTTCACAAAAATTCACGGTGACATCACATCGAAGATCCAGCTATGGTGCATAAGCTGAAGCCGCCATGAATTGGTTAAGGCATATTTGAGCTTTGAGTAGCGTTGGGACGTTTTTGGGTTTGAGTGTGAAATTTGATGTAGGTTAATTGGCTATGTTCGTGTTGCACTGAATCATTTCAGCAGCTGCCCTTCTGTCCCTCGTAGGAGTCGCTTCGTGCTCTTGACAGTTGGGTAGTCCATCTTCATATGGAATTTCCTGCTTTCCATGTATGCTAATTGTGGCAATTTGAAGTATGCACACGAACTATCTAACAAATTACCCAAGCGTAATGTGGCTTTAGATAACAGGCAACCCTACTGTTGTGCAGTGTGATTTTTTGGGCATCCAGCTTAGCCATGGATTTTGAGAGTACCGCAGACCGATCCATTTCTGACTGTGCCAGTGCCGCAGAAATAGAATGGGAGAGTTCCCACCATTTCTTCTCAACACCATGATGCTTGGTTCCCCGGGCACCCAACCTCAGCAACAGTATCAACCGTAGGTAACGACTCCGTGAGGAACT